>PVHY01032129.1:0-12093 GCA_004024945.1 Uropsilus gracilis | reverse complement strand
CTGCCCACCCTGCCCTTCCCAGAATCTGACCCCCTCCCCATAAGACCTGGTTCTGCTGCTAGGGGCTCTGGTCTTCCCCCAACCCAATCCCCAGTGCCCTCCCTGGACTTGGGGGAGTCTGAACATTTGGCCCCTGCCCCCTGGGGGACCCAAACCTCTGAGTCCTTGCTTCTGGCTCCTGCAGAGACCCAGGCATCTGACACCCCCATCCCTGCCCAAACGTCTGAGGTGTTAGTGGTGGGGGGAGATGCCCACCATCCCAGACTCTGGTAAATGTCTTTGCAGCTGGCAGTGGGGTGGACCCCTGCCCAGGCCCAGACCTGGGGTGAAGGTGGGGTCAGATGAAGAATTCTTCTTTCCTCTTGTGTCCATCGCTGCCGTTGAGGAAGGCTTCTCTAGCTTCTCCTTGTTCATCCAAGCCACTAGCCTCATGGGTCAGGTAAGAGCCTAAAGAGTGATAGACCCCAGGAATGAGGAAGAAGCAGCATATATGTGGACCCAGGAATGAACAGAGGAAGACAGGTAAAACAGAAATCAGACAAAAGGTAGAGGAAGAAACAACATAGAGGGAGGGGAATCAAATTCAGGGAATGGCAAAACAGGGACAGAGAAATAGATAAAAACATTTAGGAAGACTCCAAAAGTGCCTGGAAAGATCAACTGTTACTGGTTCTCCTGCTGGTATCTCCCTGCTCCCAGTGAATCCAGCATTAGGAAGATAAATTGCTTGTTCAAACCCATAAACTTAATGCACCCTCCACTTTGAGTCCAGGGCGGAAAGACCCATCCCTCTCTGAATCTTGGCCTCAGGTACCCCTCCCTAATGATGCCAGCTCCACACCCTGCCTTATGTAGACCCACCCCTTTCCAAGTGCTACAACCAGTCACACCCCTCACTGAGTTCAGGTCCTGCCCCAACTCACCCTTCTGCCGTACTGAGCACCAGACCATGCCCACCAGCACACATATGATCAGAAATACCAGTAGTGCCAGGATCCCGCCCACAATGGCATAGGGCACGGACGTCTGCGCCTCTACCACAGCACCAGGGTCTGCCAGAGGGACAGGGCGCAAGAACAGCACATCAGAGGACAGTTTTGGCTCAGCCCCACCCCTTCCCCTTGCCACACCCAAAAATATTGCCTCCTGATAGTCCCTTTACATGGCTCCACTCTTTCCAGATGCTCTACTTCCTCAAGAAATATACTACCTCACCTAACTCCTGAGCCATTTTCTAGTATCTGCCCTGTCTCTCAAGCCTCCTGCTTCCCCAGGTCAGCCACAACCTACCCCCACCTAGCCGATCAGCAAATGGAGTGCCCTTGTGTGGTCATACTTCTTTGATGTCTCACAGAGCAGGCACCCCTTTCCCTGATGGCCTCCGCAGCATAAGCATCTCTTCCACCACCTCAGGTGGCATCTCTTTTCCTTTGACTCACTTCTGGGTAACCTCAGGTCCAAATCCTTTCCTGTCTCCTCTAAAATGCTCCTGGTATTTAAATGCTGGGTTAAGACCCAACCATTTCCCAAATTCCTACCCCTTGTCATAAACATGTAACATATTTTGTGCTAGGGGTCTGACCGCTTTATATATTTGGCTCACATAATCTTCACAACACCCCTATGAGGTAGGTACTGTGATTTATTTCCACTCTACCGGTGAGGAAACTGATTCATATACAGTTACCCACAAACGTACGCTGCAGAGGCAAATGTAAACCCACATACTGTAAGAACTTGCTCGCTGTTCCACAATAATTTTTTGCTTAGGTCCTGCCCTCTAGTTTCACTGCCTTAGGATCACCCATTCAGCCAGCCCATTTTCAGGGCCCTGCCCCTGAAGGTGAAAGGACTCCCCCTAGCCCCGACCCTGCCCCCAGGTGGCCACAACCTGCCCTCCTCACCGTAGACCACCAGCACATAGAGCGCCCTCGCGTGGCCATGCTTGTTTGACGCCTCACAGGTGTAGGTGCCGTTATCAGCGGATACTAGCCCTGGCAGTGTAAGCGTTTCCCCTACCGCCTCGGCCCTCTCTGGCAAAGACTCATTCCCACGGTTCCAGCGGATCTGGTTTGGCCTGGGCGGAGGAAAAGTATAGTGAGAGTTCAGGATGCAGGTGCCACCACCCAGTTTTGCATCTGGCCATGCAGCTCTCCCAATGAGAGAGTCTCTCTGCTATTTCTACCACTTCCTAGAAAACACTCCCAGACTCAGTTTCTGCTCATGACCCAGCTCTCAGCAACTCTAGCCTTTCTAGTCCCTTCCACCCTCAAAATTCAGGAGTGGGGAGTCCCAAAGCATCCTTCCTCAAGTGCTAAGTGTCCCAGTTCCAACCTCCTCCCACAGGGCCCAAGCCCCTCTTGTCCACCCATTCCCTTAGCTGAGACACAGGCGTTCAGATCCCTGGCTCTCCCCCTTCAGGATACAGGAGTCTCACGACTCAGTGCTCACCTGGGGTTCCCTGTTACAGCACAGGTCAGCACCAACGTGTCACCTTCCCTTACCACAGCTTGGGAGGCATGGATCCGGGCTGTGGGGGAATCTGTAGGCACAAGTGAGAAGGGACTTTGGTTGTCCAGGCCAACCCAGGAGGCTAGGAGCCCTCCCAGGGTGGACAGCTGGAGTGGGGAGACGCCCTCTGAGGCCCCGGCCCGCTGAGCACTTACACTGCACATCCAGGACGTACTGAGTCTGCTTGCTGTGTCCAGAGGGCAGTGCCTGGTTCTGCGCCTCACAGATAATGATACCGCCATCGTCCTTGCGGTCCACACGAAACCGCACTGTGCTCGCCACGCTCCAGACCTTGCCATTCTCCTGGCCGCTGCTCATTCCTGCCATGCCAGTCCACACCAGTGAGGCCAGAATCCTGGCTCTGCCCACCGAGCGACCCCCTGCCTATTCCCCACTTTCCGCTAAGCCCCGCCCCTGAGTCGCGGCTTAGCAGTTCTCAGGCCACGCCCGCAAGGCTGGTCACACCCATAACTCCTCCCTTTTGCACTGCCACGCCCCCTCATCTACCAATCCTGCAGCTGCGGTTTGGGAGGCTTACATCTGTCAGACCTGTGCTTTTCTCCAAGCCCCGCCCACAGTAAAACCAATCTCCCTTAACCGGAACTGGGCAGGTCTCCTTTCCAGTCTCTCCCCTCCTGGCCCTTTCCAACCCCTGCCATAGTACCTTTCAGTTCCTTGCGGTCTCGGTACCATCGCAGCACAGCTGCTGGGCGGGACCTCGGAACCAGACAGCTGAGCTCCACTTCGCCACCCTCCACGGCCTGTTCCCGAACCTCCACCACGGGATTCTCTGGGGCCACTGGGGGTGGGGTAGTAGGTAAAGAAAGCTGTCAAAGGGGGGGGGGCGCGCACAAGAGGGCTTAGAGTGACCAGGCTGTGGGACTCCAGTCCCAGGTGACAGGAGTAAAGCCAAGGTCAGGAAACCCAGGCTCCTTTACTGGGCTAAATGTCCAGGAAAAAGGAATAAGCAGATGGAAATGGAGAGGATGGGTCAGAGAAGAGGGGAGTCATTACCCAGTACAGTGAGCGTGGCAATCTGGTGGTGGGTATCCTCTGTGTACAGCTGACAGAAATAGCCCCCCTCATCCTCCAGGCGAGCATCTGAGAGCCTGATGCGCACCCGGCGGGGGGAGAACTCCTCAAGCTGGAAACGCTCATCTTTCAGGGCTAGAGAGTGAACAAGCAGTAAATTTGGGAATCCTGGCCTCAGGAGTCCCACCTTTCTCCAGACTCACCAGCAAGTCTAAGGTGCCCACCTCTTTGCTTCCTTGGGGACCCAGAATGACTCAGAGTCACCTTCCTCCCGCCCATAATTCAGTGCTCTCTTCCCTCAAGACTCACCGCGGGTGCCATTGAAGAAGAGGGTCTGCCGGGCGGGGTTCTGAAGGACAACTATGGAGCCGTCATACTGGTGTAGCCGGCAGGTTATCTCGGCCACCCCGCCCTCAGCCACTGTCACATTCTCGGTCTGCACTTCCTGTCCTGCCCCTGTGCCAGCAGAAAGAGAGCACGGGAAACTCAGGAAAGGCTGCAATTCCATCTTTTCTTTCTCCCTCTATTCCTCTCCCACCAACCCTCCCACTCCTCTCCTTCCCTTCCCAAGCAGTTTGTTACACCCACACTTGCAGGCTGGAGTCTGCAGCTGGAGATCCCCCAGTGGCAGCTCTTGGGAGTCAAGAGCCAGGGGAATGTGCTCCAATGGGAGCAGTACAGAGGCACACTGAGAGCCACTGCAAAGGAAGACTTCTGGTCAGAGAAGGTTCTGGAAAAGCGAGCCGATCTTACAAAGTGAGCAGTTCAGCCGGTGTGGGGAACTGCTATGTGTTCCACACACCCCATCTTTAACACCTGATCACATGTACTTTGCCTGTAAATATGACCTGTTCTGGTACTTGCCCTTGGAAGCTGACTGTCACTCTCCCCATTAAGGATGCATACCAACCCCTTGAATCTGTGTAAGCCCGTGACTTACTTTGACTATCAGAGCTTGCTAGAAGTGATGTATTATGAGTTTCTAAAGCCAGGGTCTTAGGAGTTCTGGCAGTTTCTGCCATGCCCTGAGATGGGTGAAGATGCCCAGGGTAGCTTCCTTGAGAATGTGACCACAAAGAGAGAAGCCCACTCAGTAGCCAGCACAAACCACCAGCGACATGAGTGAGGCCTTCCTAGACCACTGGCCTCCATGGCACACCAAGTGATTACAGTTCACACATGAGACCCCCACCTTGAAACCAGAACTGCCCAACTGAAACTGTTGACTCCCAGAGTTGTGAGCAAATGAAGTGGCTGCTGTTTGTAGCTTCCACATTCTGGAGGTATGCTGCCACATGTTACCAGCAAATTCAACTGGTACCACACACAATTAGGCACAATTCCTAGCATCCCTAGTCCTTAGGTGGGGTCACATAACTGATTTCTGGCCAAGGAGGTACAGGTAGAAGAAAGAAATATGCCTTCCAGCCTGGCTCACTTCACAAGCCTTCTTGCTAGCTGAATGGAGAGGTCTCCAGAGCCCAGAGTCCGAACTGACTGCCCCTTGTGACAAGTAAACATGAAACAGAAACATGAGCCACTGAAATTTCAGGGCTGTTGTTGCAGCAGTAACCTGCCCAGATTGACGCATCAGAGCAACTAGGTAGGAAATCTGATTTACAGCCTTGAGTGAAGGTCAAAGCTGAGGGCCATCAGCAGTATCATTGTCACTGTCACCTTCTAAAAACACTGTCACCTTCTAAACTATAACCACAATGACTACTGTTTATTAGGCACTTGTTGTGCCAGACCCCACACTAAGGGCATTAGTGATATACTTTTTATTTGCTCATCATAATGCCTGAATAAGGTAAAGCACCAAGCCGGGTGCAGTGGCACGTGCCTGTAATCCCAGGTACTCAGGAGGCTGAAGCTAGGAATCATTTGAGTCCACGGGTTCAAGACTACCCTGGGCAACATAGTGAGACCTAATCTCAAAAAAAAGGTAAGGGCTGGGCATGGTGGCACATGCCTGTAAGTGACAGCCTAGGAAGCTGCAGCCTGGGCTTGGGATAGCGGTTTGAGTCCTGCCAGGGGCACGTAGCGAGACCTAGTCCCAAAAAAATAGCTGGGCGTGGTAGCGTGTACCTGTAATCCCAGCTACCTGGGAAGCTGAGGCTGGAGACTGCTTAAGTCTGTGGTACCTGGGGCAACATGAGCCTGTGGTTCCATGGGCAAAAATGGCAAGACCTAGTCTCAAAAAAGAAGGTAAAGCACCACACCAGTAGCAACTGCCTTTTCCATTCCCATTTTAGAGATGAGAACATGGGCCCAGAGGGAGGAAATAATTTGCCCAAGGCCACAGCCAGAGCAGGGCAGAGCCAGATCTGTATCAAGACTTCGCTTTTTCCATATCCTGCATCTATGTCTACTCTTGGCTGCCTGGGTGACAGTGTTCAGCATTTGTGAAGCACTGTGGGATACACTGGCCAGAGGGCTCAAGTGCCAGGTGATTAGCTTTTATCCTCAAGGTCAGGAGAGGTTCTAAAGCAGGAAAATGCCATGAGCAGACCTGGTGACTTGCCTTTAAATACAGGGTAAATACCCAGTCACACATCTTATATTCTGGCTCAGTCTCATTCATTCAAGTATTTCCTGAACAGTGAATGGATTTTCAGGGGATGTGTGCCCAAGGATGAGTCAGATAACATCCCTGCCCTGGAAAGCCTTCAAAATTTATGGGGAGGTAGACAGCAAAAGTGTTCCCTTCAAAAGGGATAGGTAATCTGGTTTGGGAGCTAGGTGGAAATGATTAATTCTGGGCATGGAGGAAGAGACAGTTAGCTTCCTAAGCCCACCTTTGTGCTTCCTTTTTCCCTTAGTGAAAGACCCTTGGCTGTGTTTTATTGTCCTGTGTTCTACAGAAAGCGCCCTTGCACTTTTGTGAGGTTGGGTAAAAAAGCTGTGTCCAACTGGATATAAAGAAAAGTGTCATGTGGTAAATTTGGGAGAACTTCCTAAAGAAAGGGGGAAAGATCTTTTGTACAAGATCATATTTGGCTGCCTAGAACTAGCATGTTATGCCTGAGTTCTAGCAGCCATTTTGCACCATGAGGACCATTGTAGCAGGCAAGAGCTGGAGGATGATGTGGTGTTGCCATCAAAGTTCTGGAGGACAACTTCTGGACTTCTTTTATGTTTGCAGATGATGCTTTATGTACTTCAGGCAAAGTTAGGGGTTTATCTAGCACCTCCTGGAAGCATAATATAGCCAATTCTTGCCTCCCCCTCTTTTCTCAATCTAGTGCCAATCATGCAGTGTGTTGCTCAAGCCAATAACCTAGAAATCATCCCAGCTTTCACTTTTCCCCTCACCTCTAACATCCATTCCACCAGTATCATCTATCTCTTCTCTCTGCAAAACAAATGTCAAATCTCTTCACCTTTGTCTACTTCTTCTGACACCACCCTGGTGCAACAACAACATCTCTTACCTGGATCCTTTAAGAGCCTTCTCATGGGTCTCCCTGTTTCCGTGCTTGCCTCTCCTGGCCCCCAACTGAGCTATTCACAGAAGCCACGTGGACTTTTCAAAAAGATCAATCAGATCAAGTAATTTCTCCATGTAAAGTCCTCCAAAAACTGCCCATTATACTGAATAAACTCTAGACTCCTTCCCCGGGTCTTCAAGGTGCTATATGGCATGGTTCCTCTCTAAATGCCACTACAATGACCCTTCTGCTACTGAGTTCTCTGCAGGCTCACTGGCCTTGGTGTTCTCAAACATCAAGTTCTCAAAAACTCAATTCTACCACAGGGCCTTTTCATTTGCTCTTTCCTCTGCCTTGATCATCCTGGGACCACCTACCATTTTCAGGAGTTTCTGCTCTTACTGACACCTCCTCAGAGAGTTTCTCACCCATCACATCCAAAATATTCTATTTCATCACCATTTATTTCCTCTATGGAAATGTTACAAGTTGGCTTACTTGTTTATTGTCTGTCTTTCATCACTAGAACATACATTCCACGAAGGCAGGCATGTCATCAGGTTGACTGCTATATCCCTAGTACCTAGAAAACTGCCTGCTACATGATGAACATTGGGGAGCCTTGCAGAACCAAGGACACATCAGGCAGGATCTCATTCAGCTCCATAGCCTTGTGACATTATTCTTATCTTAAACATCTGGGTTGATCCCAGCTGGACCATTTACCATTAGTGTGACCTTGAGCACGTGACCTAACCTTTCTGAGCCTCGGACACTCAGTCTGTAAAATGAGGATGATGCAGTGCTGCCTTGTAGGTAATTAGCCCTGCAGTCAAAACTCAGGGAGCCCCCCTCTGCAAGGCTGTTATTACAACCTCCAGAAACATGCCTACACATATGAAAACTGACCTGCCTACACATTTTGGCACCTTTAAAAACACCTTGAAGTCTATTCATGGAGGTTGAGCCTCAGGGCTAACCCAACGCTAGCCCCCATTTTACAGATTTGGACAATGAGGCTCTGGGTCCCAAACAAGTCAGTGGCAGAAACTCAACATCTCCTGAAGCTACCGGGACCTCTAGATCTGCTCCCCCCCCAATTTACACCCTGCTCTCAGCTTGAGGGTGCACATGGGGTGAGGGTGGGGGGCTTTTGTCTTATTCCCTCCCCCTCCCGAGGAGTCAGTAACCAACAGCAGCTGTGCCTGGAATATTAATGTCCCAGGAGCTTTTGTTTCAGGCTTGGGGGGTGGTGAGGCAGGACTTACTGGTCAGAGAGGGGCTGAGCTTTGGGTTCTGGGGCACTGGCCCTTTAAACTGTGTTGACAGCCTGGAGTCATGGGAATGGTGCCTGGAAAAAGGGATAAGGGAGGGTTTGGAAAAAAGTGGCTAGGCAGGTGATATGTAAAGACCCAGAATCCAGCACTCTCCTCCCTTCTACCAGGAATCCAGCCTCCAGCTGCCTCCTTTCTTAGGATCTAGGTGTCCAGGTCCCTTGGGTCTTTCCCCCTCCATCAGAACCCAGGAATCTGGGTTTTCAGCATCCTCCCTCCTCCACCCAGAAGTCAAGCCCCCAGCCCTCTTCCCCTTCAGACCTAGGAGTCTGGGCCTCTAGCCCCCTCCTCCTCAGGACCCAGAAGCCAGGGGTCCAGAGTACACAGCTGGTGGATGTTTCCACGGAGACTAAGAGAAGTGGGGGGAGCACTTCCTGGGTCCTGAGTCAGTGCATACCCAAGGGAGTCTCAAGGTCACAGTTCTGGGAAGGTCACAGCCACCCACTTAGTACCCACTCCCCAGGGAGCTCATGGCATCATGCCTCCTTCCCCCCACTTCCTCCCCTAGGGAGGTGGTACATCCCTACATCCTGACTGAACCCCCTCTCAACCCCCCATCAATGGCGGAGTCCGAACATCCTCGCACAAAGCATCAATTCTTCCCCAGCTCAAGCTTGTGAAGGAGCCTGTATTCGCAGAACCTAGGCATCAAGGTCCCAGCCCCCCTCCCCCAGAAACCTAGAGTGAGACCCCCAGCCCTTTCCTCTTTCAGGACTCAGGAGTCTGGGCCCCTGCCCCCCTTCCTCCTTCAAGAACTAGGCTTACGGACCCTCAGCTACCTCCTCCCCCAGTACCCAAGAGCTCAGACCCACAGTCCCTTCCTCCCTCAGACCCAGAAGTCTGGGACCCCAGGCCCCTATTCCCTCTGACACTTGTACAGGCCCCAGGCCCTTCTTCCCTCAGACTTTTAATTCCAGACCACCTGCCCCTCCTCCCTCAGACCCAGAAATCCTTCCTCTTTTAGACCGGGGGGTCCAGGCCCTCAGATCCTCCTCCCTCTGATCCCATGGTCCAACCCCCAGCCCCTCAGCCCCTTCTCCCTCAGACTAGGAGCCCAGACCCTCAGGTTCCTCCTCTCCTGGAAACCTTGACTCTGGGTTCACAGTCCTCAACCCCCAGAATCACAAGGCTGCCTTTCCCTAGCTCTCTGGCCCCCTCCTATATGGGACCCAGACATCAGATGGGGGCGGTAGGAGGGTAGGGTGAGTCAGCAGCCTCTCACACAAAGACCCCCTGTGGGCACACGTTCCTGGGATATTCGGAACTCCCTGGATTCCAGGCCATAGGCTCAGCCAGGGATGGGGGAGTCCTAGGAGGTTCCCCTGTGGGATGGGGTCAGGGGAGGAATTCCAGCTCTGAGAAGTGTGCAAGCTTGCACTGAACGCTCACTGTCCTGTCCTCCTCCCCCAGTGCCCTCTATTTACCCCTTCCCAGAAGGGCCTAGCTCTGCCGCTGCCCTCTGGTCCCACAGGCTGCATGCAGAGGGGCCCTTGCTCCCAAGGACCTATGGACCTGGGCTCAGCCGGGGTGGGAAGCAGTGGGTGCTCGGGTCCTGGTGCTACAGGCCATTGGGCGCTGGCGAGTCTGACTGCCTCCGAGGCCCCCCCCCACCCCCCACCCTGAGAAAGAAAGCTGCCTTTGTGTTCCCCAAGATGGGGACAGACCAGGCTCGCACGACATTAACCCACCCCAGGCCCCAGCCCTGCTGTGTGTGAGATCCTGGAATCCTTACTTAGAACCTGGGCCCTATTCCCAGGCTGTTGAGGACACAGGCCCCAGGCTCATGGCTGAATGGGGGGCCATGACAGAAACCTCCCAGGAGCTGTACTGTGGGGTGACTCCTGATGGGGAGAAGGTCCCCTGTTCTCAGATTATCCTGTCAGAAGTTTAGCACTTTTGGGAAAAGTGAGTCATCTGGGAGAGAACCATTCTTTAGATCAACAACCTCTCCCTCCACAAAGCCCCAGCTCTTAACAGCTTCTCTATCTTTTCTTCATGTCCATTCCCTTGGCTCCTTCACCCTGTCCAATTCCTGGCCCTGAGTCCTCCTTTGCTGGGTGCCTCTCTGGGCAGGGAGCCAGATCCTTCTCACCTCCTCTTGCCTGCCTGCCCTGGATGCTTTCTCCTTTTAGCATAAATCTCATTACTCTCTTCTGATATTCTTGGCGGATGAATGGGTGAACCAGGAAAGAGAATAAGTTTCTGACCTGACCTCCCATTCCCAGTCCTGCTGACTGGACAAGGTAAGTGAGAAGGAGGGGTGACTAAGAGGAAAACATGGGACCATCAGTACCCCCTAGAATTGGTGGCCATCAGAAAAGTGCTGAGACCATGTACTCCAGCTCCCTATGCTTTATAGAAGGGGAAAGTGTGGCCCAAAGAGGGACAGGGTGGACACAAAATTACACCCTCGCCTCCTAGCCAAGAGCCTCCATGATAGTAGCTCACTCCCAACTTGTAAAAAGCCCCACACCATTCAATTTAGAAAAACCTGACAGAAAAGACTGGGGGCCAGTTTGAAAGCAGTGAGTTTAAAATTATCCAAGAGGCACGCCTATGAAGCTGCCTCCCAGACATGCTGGAGAAAAGATCCTGGAAACTGGCAGGTGGTCCTCTTAGGCTGTTCTCAGATTGGGAGAACCTGAAGGCTGTCAAGATGCTAGTTGTCTGAGTGAGATGTCATGATTCTGATTCCCCAAGAGGTCAAGATTTCAGAATTTCAGTTGTCCAAGAAGCTGCAATGCTAACACCATCAAGGTTCTAGTACAAATGTGTCTTTATTCTAAAGCTTTTAAGATACCGGAACCCTAAGGATGTCGACATTCTGGAACACTGTCAGGGAACTTTGTTCACTGGATTCACTGGGTCTAGGGTTCTAGAAGCCTGGTTTGGGGGAAGGAGAGGGCTAAGAAATAAAAAAACAAAAGAAAACTGGATGAAAATGTAGTTAAGGTACCAAAGCACTCATCTAGGAAATGATGACAAGCCTGCCTCAAAGATAATAAGTTCTGAAGCAAGGGCAGAAAATTGGAATAGAAAGGTCAGAGGGTGACACTGGTCAGCTTTGCCCCTCACTAGTCCAGAGGATGGGGGGGTCACTTTATCTCAAAACTTGGGGTAGGAAAGGGGTGACCACACCCAACATTCCAGAAACCCCTTCAGGCTGGCGGTCACTGAGTTCAACACCCACACTTTACAGAAAAGGAAGCAGTCCAAAGGGAGGGTCATCAACAGCTGGGCAAGTACCAAGAGTCAGGGTTTAATCCTGGACTGGTGTCTCTGGTAACAGCCCTTTCTCAAATCTCTCTGAACCTTCCTGATTCTGTTCCACCACCTCCCCAGCATCCATCCCCAGTTCCCAGAGTGACTTTGCCCACCAGGGAGAAGGTGAGTTGTGGCAAGTTCAAGATACACACAGTGTGAGGGTGAGTGCATGGGTGACATTTCCTGACCTTGTGCCCAGCCTCAGGGTCACCCTATCTCAGAGGTCTCCAGCTTTTCACAGCACATGATAAGGGTCTCTGGATAACTCCCAGGCTGTGTGGGAAGGCAGGGCCTGGATGTGTGAATGGGTAAGAGCAGCCTTCCCTTTGGGAGGCAATAGCTGAATCCACGTGTGCCCACATGCTGAGGATCCCACATACTTCCCCCTCCCCCACATTTTCCTCCAGGGTCCATTAGGGTGCCCTCCCTGACTACATTCCTCTCCAGGGACACAGAGGGATAGGGAGATAGAGGGATGAAAGGTGGTAATGGGGGATCCTGGGTTGAAGGTTCTAAGGGTA
>PVHY01032128.1:0-12091 GCA_004024945.1 Uropsilus gracilis | reverse complement strand
CGGGGTACCACAGACTCAAGCAATCCCCAGCCTCAGCTTCCCAGGTAACTGGGATTACAGGCGAACACCACCACGCCCAGCTATTTTTTTGGGACAAGGTCTCACTACATGCCCCTGGCGGGACTCGAACCATGATTCCTGGCCCCGGCCACGGCTTCCTAGGCTGCCACCTACAGGCATGCGCCACCATGCCCAGAATTCGCATGCAAAGATGGACCCCAGGAGGAGGCCCTGGGGAGGGGCTGAGAAAGAACAGAAAGAGGGAGTTAGGGCAGTGGGCACCATCCAAGCCGTGTAAGAAAGGGAGAACGTCCACCACCAGTGATTGGGAGTTGGATTCCCAAACCCAGATCTCAGAACTGTACGGCACAGAACCAGCAACATATGATAGACACCAGAAAGGATCCTGGAGAAGCGCACCAAGCATTTGTCCTACAACAAGTTCCGACGTGCCCAGCCTGACTATGCACCTCAGTTGCTCCTGGAGCTCCCAGGAGCCTGGTCTGTTGCTGTCCAGGAGTGCAAGTCCGGACCCGGGAGAAAAGGACATAGTTCCAGAAAAAGAAAAGATCAGTGGGGCAAACATGGGCCAACAGCTTGCAATGAGAGGAGTTCGAATGACCAGAGGGGCAAAGGGAGAATAAAGAGTTGGGGAGCAAAGAGTACAATGCAGAAGGGATGGCCAAACTTAAGGGGAACGATAGCCATACAAATGTGACCGATAGTATATGAAAATTACAAAATAAAAATTTTTTTTAAAAAATTGGAATCTTCCATGGTTCCATGGTTCTGTCTCAAAAGGTGCTGCTAGAACTTAGCACCAGAGACCCTTAGCCACTGGCAGAGGCTGAAGAGAGGCAGTAAGAGACTGGGAGCTGCTAAGAAATATGAGGAGATGAGGAACGGAGGTCACGCTCTCTTGGGCTGCGTCTCTCCCACAGGGAAGGTCAGATCTTTGTGTGCCTGCCAACTCAGCCCACAGCCTTATCTCCCTGAATCTCCTTACCCTCCAGTGCTCCCCCCAACTCCCCACCACACACAGTATCTTATTTTTGTGACATTAGCTAGGGATGTGTTCCCGCACTAGCCTTCTGCCACAGGGCCTTGGCTCGGGCACTTTCCTTTGTCAAGATGTCTTAGCCTGTAGGAACCACCCGGTAGAGAAAGGGAGGTTGATGACACCGAAGCCAGAGGGCGGTAGCTGGAGGCAGATGGGAGGGTCACAACTCGGGTTTGGGGCCCCCTTCTCCCCCTGCCACAGCAGTCAGAGTCTGAGGGCTGTTGGCCCACATGGGGGTGCAGACTGCACCCCTTGATCTACCATCTGTAAAGGCTTCAGCTGGTGCGATGCTACCCTGTTGTCCTGCATTTGCAGCCTGGAAGACACGTGCAGCAAGCTTCTGCCAGGAACCCAGACTTGTTGCACTTTTCAGGCCTCAATTGGCCTGGGCTCAGGGAAAGCAAGACCACCTCTTTTCTCCCTCCCCCCTCCTGATTCTGGGCCTTTCTCTCCCCCCTGCAGAGCAGCACCCCACATGAGCCACCACCTGGCTAGGCATCCATGAGAGCCCCCAAGCATCCACCTGGGTGCTAGAACCCGCTGCGGCCATGTGACATCCACCTGAGGAGCTATTATGAAACTGGGTGGATTGTTGGCAGAGGGCCAGGTCAGCCAGTGGGGCAGGGCTGGAGGCTGCCGAGGTCTGTACTGCTTTTCTTTTCTTAATACAACATCCCAAAGAAACAAAACAAGCCAATAATTTTTAATTAAACCAAACTCAAAGGCAGATCATAAGAACCGAGCCAGCACTGTGCAAACAGGGTGGGAGCATCGGACCTTGGAATAACCAAGAACAGGCGCTGGTCTGAGTCCACGTCAGCTCTGAGTGAGCATCTCATGGAGGGACACATATGCACTGGTGTCACAGCCCCAGGCTCCAGAGGCTTAGGTCTCTGGGACACATGGGAGGCAGTGGTTATGAGACAGGCCAGGACACTTCAGTTCCTGGACTCACATCCTGCCTCCACCCTAGCTTCCTGTGTAACTTTGAGCTAGTTACTTAACCTTTCTGTTTCTCAGTTTCTCCTGCTCTGAAAAGCATGACAGGGCCCACAAATGTTGTCAATACATACTCTCAAGCCACCGCTTTCTAGAGCATAGAACCTTGAAATAGTTTTTGATCCTCACCCTCTCTTTGTTGCTGGAGAGCACTCCCAAGTGCTTGTCACCACTGCCAGTAAGACTGATGGCCTCACACACGGCCATTTCCACTTAAACAGTTTAGCTCGAGCCGAGACCTTCCTAGGAGCTTCTGCCCATCGTGGCTCACCCTCTACACTGGCTTGCAGATCTGCACCAGCCAAATCTCTCTTCAGGGCTGCCAACTTGCACCAGCTCAGGATCCAAAGCCCATCACTAGGTGGTGCTGCCAGGGCTGTCCAGCCTGGAACATGACCCTCTACTTGCCCATCCAGCCCACTCTGGCCAGGTGCTGGGGCAGATGGGGGCAGCCCAAGAGCCATGCCTACTCAGCCTACAGTCCAGTGGGAAAGACGCCAGTCAAACAGCAACAGCATTGAAGGGGACAGCATTGAAGGGGAAGAAGGGACTGAGCACCTGGTATACCTCAGGTTCTGGGATGAAGGGGAGAGACAGGTCAGTTCTCATGCCACTAGACTCTACGTGGTTTCAAGCACATTTCTTAGCCTCTTTGACCTTGCTTCCCCAAGGGACCAGAACAATTAAAAACCCTAGGGACTTAGGATAGGTAGCCCTGCTCCCACAGGGATTGGCACCCTGACCCATCCCACACACACACACCCCAAGAGCCAGTGAATTAGCCACTGCTGTCATCTACCCTGCTCCTCAATAAGAGAACTGACTTGGGTTGAATAGCATGGCCCAGGAGATGACTGAATCTCAGCTGACCTAGGTGATCATGGTAGTCTCTGTCCTTTGCCACCCATTGGTCTAGAGAGGTCATGAGATCCTGTTCAAAGTGATAGAAAATATATATAATGACAAGTCTCTGAAGGGTGTGGAGAGCAGCAGTGTGCTTCAAGGTAATGATCTTCCACATGAGATGGCTCCTTTGCTCCCTTCTTTCACATACTATTTTGGACAGTGTTGTATGAGGATGTGATGCCTGGAGGTGTGCAGCTGTCTTGCAACCATGAGGTTTCAACCTAAGGACACAGACCCACATGCTAAGTGTGTTAGTATGCTGGACTGAATGTGTGTCCCCCCCCCACAACCTTAACTCTCCATATAATAATATTAAGAGGTGGGGCCCTTGGGAGGTTATTTGGTATGATTTCAGGCAGAACCCGGATAAAAGAACTAGTGCCCTTATCTAAGGAATGTAAGAGACCATCGGCCCTCTTTTGCCAGCAGGCAAAGTCAGCAGTCTGCCACCTGGAGCAGGGGTCTCAGTAGAGCCTGACCAGGCAGGTGTTCTGGTCTTGGACTTAAGGTTCCAGAACAATTAGCCATAGGGGTCTGCTTTTCAAATGTCACCCAGTCCCTAGCTGCCCGAGCTGACTGCAGCAGATGAAAAGATCTAGGGGACTGATGATATTCTTAAGTCACACAATCAGTATTAGGGTAGCCAACATCAGGCAATGGACTTCTTCATAGGTAAAGCTACCATAGTTGATAACAAAAACAGAACAAAAAAAACCATTAAAAATGGGGAGAAGAACTAAAAAGACACTTCTCCAAAGAGGAAGTTCAAATGACCAGTAAGCACATGAAAAATTGTTCAACGTCATTAGCAGTAAGGGAAATGCAAATCAAAACCACAATGAGATGCCACTTTACACCAGTAAGAATGGCCCACATTCAAAGAATGGACAACAAGAATTGCTGGCGAGGATGTGGAGAGAAAGGAACACTACTACACTGCTGGTGGGAATGTAAACTAGTCCAACCACTATGGAAAGCTGTGTGGAGGACCCTCAAGTTAATGAAAATGGAACGACCATTTGACCCAGCAATTGCTCTCTTGGGAATCTACCCAAAAAAGACCTCAATGTGGGTACAAAGGGACACCTGTGCTCAGATGTTTATTGCAGCACTATTTATAATCTCAAGGTCCTGGAAACAACCCAAATGCCCCAAGACAGATGACTGGATGAAAAAGATGTGGTATATACACACAATGGAATATTGCACATCAATTAAAAATGACAAATTTGATGATTTTTTTTTTGGTAACATGGATGTACCTAGAAGAAATCATACTGGCAGAAACAAGTCAGAAGGAAAAAGACAGAAACCAAATGGTTTCACTAATAAATGGATAACCAAAGGAAAGTACACAACTGTGGGAGGGGACCAACTGGAGTGGCCAGGGAGGGGAAGTGGTGGGGGACACTCAGGGACCACAATGATGTGAAATATATATATATATATAAATTATTTTAAAAAATAAATTCTACACTGACAGCTCAAAAAAAAAAAAAAAGCTAGCATAGTTGAGTTCTCTGCCAAACACTTCCTTGATTTACCTTCCCAGTTCCTACCCAAACTTCCAAAGGCAGGTGAACCATTCTCTCCTTCCTATGACCTTTGAGGAGTATCTGCTGACTCTCTCCAAGGACCCACATGGCCTCTGTTGTTCCAGGGACAATATATAGAGGGTGTGAGACAATGATTAAAGAAATGGGTTGATTGTTAATGGTGGTGCTGAATACATAAGCAGTGGGGTGCTGACACAGAGACAGTCAGGATGGTACCAATGGGTCGAGTAGTCAAGGAAGGCCTTTCAGAGGAGGTGACATTTAAGCAGAACTCTGAAGGAGTGCACAGAGCAAGGTTTCAAGATAGTGAAATCACTGTGCAAAAGTCCTGAGGTGGGAAATAACTTGAAATGTGGGAAGACATGGAGAGTGGGAGAGGCAGGTTTCAGGGTGGGATAAGGAGTTTGAATTCCACTTAAGGGTGCCACTGAGGAAATTTAAGCCAGGAAGTGGCAAGGCCTGATTTCTGTAAACAATGAAAGTTTAAAAAAAGAAGATACTCCTTCCCCCACCCCAACTCCTTTGCTTTTAGGGAGCGGGCATCCAAAATCCTCCCGCAACCCCCTCAAACTCTGAATCCCCCTGGGCCACCTCCATCCTGGCCTCCCAGCTCCAATCCTCGGCCTGTGTGTCGTCACCATCTCCTCCCAGGTTGGAACTGTGTCTAACTCTTCACCCTGAGCACCCAGCTTCTCCAGGGGAGATTGCTCCAGAAGCTGTGCTGGTTACTAGCAGGGTCAGAAGCCTGCCAAGTTGCTTCAGGAAAGTGACTGACACCCCTCTAGTCTGCACCCCTGGCCTCCACAGCAGACAGGTGGGACCGCCAGGGACCAGTTAGCGGTCTGGGTTTGCTCAGTTTTATGATCTTGCTTGTGTCCAGAAATGGAAAAGCCAGGTGATTCCACTTCCCCAGTGATGTCTCCACAGTGGACATCTCCTTCCCAATGAGCTGCCCCCCACTCCTCCACCTCCGCCTCCTTAGACTGAGTCAGGCTGCCAGAGAGAGGATGTGTTCTATAACTCCAGAAGCACAATCTCATGGTTCCCTCCCGCCACCAGCAACCTCCCAGCTGTGCATGCAGAGGAACTGTCCTGCTGTTGGGACAAGTGTGATGGCTTCAGGACTGTGTGTGTGTGTTTGCATGTGTGCACACGTACATGTATGTGTGTGCACACACATGTGTGTGTGTTTGTGCTAGGGGCAGAGGGAGGGAGAAGTTCCTCCTGGAATGCCTGGGTTTCTCCCTCTGCAGCCTGGTCACATCCTTCTCTTGTGACATTTAATGCTCTGGACTGTGTGTCTCAGACCATCCTCAGTTCCCGAACACCAAGGAACACCGAGAGCCTCCGGATAGCCACAGAGCCTATCCAGCACCCAGGGCATGACACCCTAGCCAGCCACTCAGCTTAAGGGGTGCAGTTCTCAGAAAGAGGATGCAGGGCTGTGTCAGAACCTCCCAGAACCTGAATGGCATCTGAGCACTGGCCCCTTCTCCTCCGCCCCCACCCGCCCTGGGCAGGTCATCAACAGGTCACTGCTGAGCTGTGGTTCCGAGTCAGGTCGCCTGGGTTGGTGCCTCAGTCCTCACCCACCTGAGGCATCTGTCTCCACTCTGTAAAGTGGAGATGTTTCCAGAACCCACCTTCGCAGCACAGGTGGTGCTAACCACTTAGAACGGGACCTGCTGCACAGCAGATGCCTGGTAGGAGACGTTGCCCTTGTAACTCAGGTCCAAGAGGCAGTGATTGGTCCAGGGTTACCCAGTGAGCCCAGTGAGCCTGTGGCAGATTGGGGGCTGGGATTTGAGCCTCCTAAAGGCCTCAGGACTTCAATTCACCCCCTCTGAGGAGTACTTTCAAGGTGCCCTCCCCCTCACCCTGGAGCCAAGCACAGACTCCTGGTATTGCCCCAGAGACACACAGGATGAGTTGCAGGTAAAGTGGGAGCATACATCACACCGTCCTGGGAACCGTAGAAGCACAGACATCAGGCACACTCATGCACGCACACCCCTGTCTTTACCACACAACTATTTGTGGCTGTTGTCCCGAAGACCCCAGCCTGTGCTGGAATCAGTAGTGATCTTGACCACACCTGCTGCTACCCAGAAGCCAACACTTGTGATGTCTGCCTAAGATCACCCGGAAGACCCCAGGAAGTCACATGTAGAGGTGTCCACAGGGACCATCTCTGAGCTGAGGGCCAGTGCCTGCTACCTCGTCCCCCAAAGGATATCCAGCTGCCACTGGAGCTCTGGCTGCTGCCTTCTGAAGCAAGGAGCTGGGAAGCTGGGGAACTACATGATCACCATCAGGGCAGATCAGCAAGACCCAGTCCTTCAGACCCCTTATCCTTTCTTAGCTGGGACCTCTGAAGCTCAGAGAAGGATATATGCCCAGTGTTACACAGCAGATCCAGATTCAGCCTGGCTCTCTTCTCGCTCACTCTGAGGGTCGTGGGGTCACTGAAAGCCTGCTGGGTTCAGGCAGATGCCAACCCCCAAAAGCCCTGTTTCCTGTTGCTCACCAGACCCCTTTCCAAAGCCTGGAGGCCTTTAAGGTGCAGATTGCAGTTCACAAGCAGAAGCCATCCCACTCCATGGCGGAAACCTTCCCAGAGCCTGTCCAGAGATGGCTGATTTATTCCCTCGCTCCCTTCCTGTTTATTCAGCCCCCCTGGCAAAAAGCCCCGGGTGAAGGGGGAGAGTTTATGAGAGGAGGAGAGAACTAGGAAGAGAAAGAGAATGGAAGGGAGTGCAAGGTGAGGGGTACGGGGTGAGAGAAAGAAGGGGAGCAAGGAAGGAAGAGAGACATTAAGGAGAAAGCACAGAATGCACACACATTTATGCGATAATGTGAAGAAGAAGAGAGAGAAGGAACAGTGTCCGTTTATGCAGCTTGTTTGATAGGGACCAGCTGGCTCATAAAAATCCTCCTTGAGGACCCTGGGGCTGTGGGTCTGTGAGATGTCCCTGGAGGGGGAGGGGAGGAGCTCTCTGGGTTCCCAAGCCACTTCCAGGGAGACAAGCAATTGGAAGTCAAGGGTGCTGGCATCCCATTCCCCTGTGTCACATCAGGGAGACATGGGGCACCAGGGGCAGACAGCCCTGTGTATGCAGCAGGCATTCCATAAATGCTGGGTGGACACCAGGCAGGAACCAGCCGAACCCCTGGCCCCCTTTTCCTTGAAGAGTAACCTCAACAGTGCAATTTCCCTCCTGAGCCTCTGTTTCTCCTCCGCCCAGGGAGGGGACATCCTGAGTGGGGACTAAGGAGCCTTGGATCAGAAGACCCAGGGCTTTGTGAGCCCAGAGGTCCCGCAGCTAAATGCCAGCTCTACACGGCAGCTCGGTCTACCTCCGCCCACTGCCTCATGCTAGCTCTGTGTCCCAGTCCCCACAAGTGCTAGATGGAACCTCAAGACCCAAGCCCAGCCACCTGGTGTCAAGAGGAGGAGGACGCACCTGTTTACCCCAGAGCGGTGAGCTCATCCATAACCCTGGCCACTCTCAGCTGTACTATTTCTTGCATGAATCTTTAAATTATCGCAAAACAAAAAGTTTCATTTTCAAAGGAAAAGGAGCTCTGTGTGATGAGGTTGGCAACTGTTTTGGCACGCAGGCTTGCCATGGCGTGAAAGCTAGACCCCAAACTCCTGGTCCCTGCGCACTCCTACCCTGGTCATGTGGGGAGAGCCGGCTCCAAAGCCCCAACCCTCAACACTCCCTCTGGCCCCCACTAGACAGAGGCACAAGTGGTATTTCAGCCTCTGCCTGGTCTTCATCACTCTGGTGCTTAAGAACCTCAGAGAGAAAGTCTTGCGCCACACGTGCTGGGGGAGGGAAGACCCTTTGCTTCCGCTCACTGGAGCCTTTGTCCTCCTGGCTCCCGGCAGGACCAGAGGGGCCAGACAGCGCCCCACGCAGAGGGTGAGGCCCAGGTTCTGCTTACTTGTCCGCCTTTGTCTGCATCTCGCAGGCTGACCCCCAGATCCCTGACATCCGTCAGAGCATCATGGAGGGAGGCTTCTGGTGTGAGAGGCACAGACAGCATCTGAGCAAGAGCACAGTCTCGGGAACCAACTCTGCTCAGCGTGAATCTGCCTCTGGCACTTAAGAGTGGGGTTTAGGCCAGAAATGGAACCACCCCTGCCTCAGTCTTCTCATCTGGAAAATGGGGGCAATCGGTTCCTGCCTCAGAAGTGGGACAAGCCTGGACTTGGCGAGTGCTTGGAAGTGTTACCAGAACTGGAAGCATGTGTGTTGTTGCCTCTTTCAGCTCCAGCAGCCTACCTCTCAGCTTGGAGGGAACATGAGTGCCAAGGCATGAGGGATCAGGGGCATGCTAGTGGAAGGATAAAGGATACCCCTAACTGGAGCACCACCCCCCACGGACCTTGCTGCTCTCTCCAGGACTCTTGACATATTGCTGAGGAAGACAGAGCTTGAGTCTGGCGCCTTAGACCACTTGGCCATCCTGACACCCGACATATTGCTGAGGGATTGGGCGGAAATGGCAGCTGTGTCACTGGGGGACAATAGAAGCAACTCAAGTCTCAGACATTTTTAGGCAAGGAAGAGATAAAAAAAAAACTGGATCATAATTACTGAGATCCGGGACTAACTGCTGTATGACCTTGGATAACTCACCCAACCTCTCTGGTTGTCAGTTGCATCTCTGGATGTGTGTCATGCGAGGGTAGGAGAGGGGTTGATCAATCTGTGTTTGCTCCACTGTCCTGGGAAAGCAGGCCTTGTGGTCTGGGACAGCTGTTCTGGGTCCCCACAAAGGCCACTTTCCAGATTTCTCAATGACCCTTGGGACTTGGCATGTGAGAATGCCAGGCTCAGCCTTCTACAGAGTCCTTAATATCCAGCCCCACCGCAGTCCTTCAGCCCAAGACAAAGGCTGGCAGAGCCCCACTGACGGTGAGCTTGAAAGTTTATAGTACTAACTGCCAGGTATTTGGTTGGTGGAAATCCCCCAACTTTTCTGAATAACCCTACAAGGAACAGCTGCTGTTTCTATTTTATAGAGGAAAACTGAGACTCGGAGAGTTTAAGTCACTTCCCCAGAGACCCAGCCTGGGAGTGACTGAGTCAGGACCCGCATTACCCCGGATCATACAGCCAGTTAGTAACAGAGCTGGAACTAGAACTGGGTTTCTCCCATTTAAGGTAAGAAGAACAATAATAGCAGCTAACCTAGTAATAACAATAACTGCTAATAATAATAAACAGCTCATAATAATGACTGCTAATCACAGTAACAGCCACAGAAGAGTCCTGAATTCTTCCTTGGGACCATCTGCCATGGCTCACCACATTTTATAGGTGAGAAAACAGGCCAAGAGAGGTTACACAACCTCCCCCACTCCACAGTGCCTCTCAGCGGTAAAGAAGGACTTGAACGCAGGGACCTCCAGGCCAGTACAGGCTCGGCATATGTGCTGCGGGTCCACCGCACACATTCGTTTCTGATGGGAGACACGACAGGGGTCAGGCTGACCTGGCAGGGCTCTTCCGAGCGCCGTGTCAGGAGCTGCCCCAGCTCCTGCCTCCAAGAACAGACAGCCTTGAGGGGGGCCCTCCTGGGGCAGAACACCAGGTTCCTGCCCTAACACCATCACTTACACCTTGGCAGCTGGCTCTGCAGAGCATCGCTAGGGGCCTGGAGGCCATGTGCGATGAGGTCTCAAGTCCAGCAGGAACTGAGGGTGCCCAGCCCAGGCCAGCCCCAGGTCTGTAGACCCCCCCATCTCCACAAGCCCAGGGAGGAAGGCAGTTGCTGTGGGGGCTGGTGCCAGACTCCCAAGTCTGGTACAGTCACCTCTTGGCACTCACGGCCCTTGCCTGCAGGTGCCTTCTCCCCTCAGCACAGCTGGTCACATTGCAGGGACACACAGCCGCTCCCTGCCTCGGGCACAGGGCAACCCACTCCTACGCGGGGCCCTAGGAGCTGCTGAGAGGAAAGAACAAGGGACGTGGGGTCAGGCTGTCCGGAGAGCCAGTGAGGTGGTGTCAACATACCTGTCCCTGTGACTTCCTTGACTGGCAGAGCTGCGCTGGAGGAGGGGGGGCAGGGATGGAGAGCAGATTGTGCCTCTATAAATGATTAAACAGGTCCCTTAAAAAGCAGGGGAAATGCACAGAGGAGGCCCAGCTGACCTGCCTGTCCACACCCCCAGCCCTGGTCTCTTGGTGCCTCAGGCCCTGCTCAGGGAAGACTCTGTGGTCAAAAGCAGTTCCCTCCCTCGACAGCTTCCTGCCACCAGGCACACACCCACCGACTGGGCCTCAAGTAGTCCCCAACACTGTGCTTGGGGTCCCCACCTCACTGAGGCCCTTTCTCAACCTCCAACCTGGGTTTCCGCCCATCACACCTGAGAAGCTGGTCTTCCAGAAGCTGAGAACGCCTCCTTGCCACCTTGAGCACGCGCTCCAGGTGTTATCTGTAGACAAGAAAAACGATGCACAGAGAGGTCAAGTCACTTGCTCACACAGCAGAGTGAGGGTGTGAACTTGGAGACTGGCTCCCCAGCTCAGTGCTCACTCACTGTCCTCTCCCCTCCTAGACCAGCCACTGTCCTCTCCCCTCCTAGACCAGCACCCCCTCCCCAGAGAGTGTACTCAGAGCCTCGCTGCCCTTGGTGGTTCACTGCAGCCCCGACCTCCTAGTGAGAGCTGAGTGGCTGGTGTGGGCCATCTTCGGGCCAGTCCCATGGGAAGGGGCCACCCAGGAACCCAATGAGGTGCCTTCTGTGGTTGGCCACAGCTGTGTGACTTGAGGAAAATGTCATCAGAATTCTGTGCCCGGGCCTTGCCCGTCAGGAGCAGATGGTAACCCTGCCCCGGGGGTCCTCTGCCAGCCTCTCAGAAGAGCTGCACCAGCACATGGCTGTCACTGGCCCAGGCCACCCCTCAGGGGCACTGCAGTGAGGGTCCCACCGTGTTGTCATGTGGCAAGAGGACAAGGCACACAGTGTGATTCAGCACAATCCCAAAGGCACCACTCATCCGGTGCCCCCAGAGCAGTCCTGACCCCTGGAGCTGGCCCTGGTCTGTCTCCATCTGGGCAGGGCCGTCCTCCCAGGGTCCCTCCTCATGCTCCACAGCCCTATATTTCTGTTGTTGGGTGGGTAGGTAGGGAAGGGAGCACGAGGAGACGTCAGAGTCTGGCGGGGCAGGGGTGAGAAAGAAGGCAGCACCGAGGCTGGCTCCAGGGTGGTCCCCCAAAGACAGCCAGACGGGCTGCTCCATCTTTGTATCTTGTGGTGTGATCATGGCCTGTCTTCTCCTTAACCGTGAGCGTCACTGCAAACATCTGCCTTCTCCAGGGCAGCACTCTGGCCTGTGGTGCTTTGTTTAATGTGATTATTAACGGCTGTCTTCAAGATGGATGAGGAGGGATGTGTTTCTCTTGTTCGAGGCTCAGTCTCTCAGGTCTGGTATGCAAGGGCAAGGGAGGGGGGAGGAGGGAGGGAGGAGGAACAGAGGGAAAGGGGGAAGGGGGAGGGAGAGAGGGTAGGTGGTTGGGTGGGTGGATGCATGCATGGATGGGTGGGTGGGGG
>PVHY01032127.1:0-12121 GCA_004024945.1 Uropsilus gracilis | reverse complement strand
GGGAAGCTGAGGCTGGGGATTGCTTGAGTCTGTGGTACCCCGGGCAACGAGAGCCTGCAGTTCCACGGGCAAAAATAGTGAGACCTAGTCTCAAAAAAAAAAAAAGGGAAAGAAAGCTACCTTTGGGGAGACCAGAAGCAGGCAAAGGTTTCAAGACAACAGAACCATGAGAAAAGACAGGATGGGCAGGCATGGTGCTGGCTGCACTGCAAGGCCAGCCTCTGTGTGCCTGGGCCCTTTCCTTCTCTCTCTGCCCCTCAAATCCCCAGGTGCTGTCTACCTCAGGAAGGGCTACCCTTCCCACCCACCCATCACTTGGAATCTCTGGAATTTTTTTTTTTTTTAGACTAGGTCTTGCTGTATTGCCCAGGGTAGTCCTGATTCCACGAACTCAAGTGATCCCCAGCCTCAGCCTCCTAGATAGCTGGGATTACAGGTGCCTGCCACCACGCCTGGCTGCTTTTTTGAGACCAGGTCTCATTATGTTGCCCAGGGAAATCCTAAACCCGCAAACTCAAGCAATCCCAGGCCTCTTGCCTCCCAGTGCTTGGATTACAGGCGCCCACGCCACCACACCTGGCTCAGTACCTGGAATCTTGACCCAGCAAAAGCACCCAGCCTCCCTTTCCTTGCCACCAGGAAGGCTTCCAGGCAATCCCAGGGTTGCTAGAGACCCACCCCTGAGCTACCACTCCAGGGCACCATATACTGACAACCCACAAACCAACCCCAAAGTCCCTGACTGGTCACCATCCTACATCCTGGGGTTAAGACAGAACAGAGGAGAGAACCCACTGCGGTACCCATGTAAAGAATCCAGCTTTATGGGCATGGTGGTGCATGCCTGTAAGTGGCAGTCTAGGAAGCCCTGGCCGGAACCAGGGATCGTGGTTCGAGTCCCGCCTGGGGCAGTGTAGTGATCCCAAAAATAGCTGGGCATGGTGGCGTGCACCTGTAATCCCAGCTACCTGAGAAGCTGAGGCTGGGAATCGCTTGAGTCCATGGTACCACAGGCAATGTGAGCCCACGGTTCCATGGGCAAAAATAGCAAGACATAGTCAAAAAAATAAAAAAAAAAACCCCAGAGTTAGCCAGGCACAGTGGCATGTGCCTTTAAGCACAAATACAGAGCAAGGCTGAGACTAGGAATTGCTTAAGTTCACGGGTTCAAGTGCTGCCCGGGGAAACATAGCGAGATCTAGTCTCAAAAAATAGCTGGACATGATGGCGCACACCTGTAATCCCAGCTACCTGGGAGGCTGACGCTGGGGATTACTTGAGTCTGTGGTACCCCGGGCAATGTGAGCGTGAGGTTCCCCAGGCAATATAGCAAGACTTAGCCTAAAAAAAAGAAAGAAAGAAAAATTCAAAAAGAGAACCCAGCTTTGCTTTAAGTGGGAGGCCAACAGTAGACTTGGTATGTTGGGGCTCAGGAGAAAGTGGGACAGGGTCAGTCAGCCATCCTGGAAGAGTGAGGGCTTCTGGGAGGTCAGGAGAGAGAGTTATATGCTGGGAATCAGGAAAGAAACAGGCTGAGCCGGGCACGGTGGCTTGTGCCTGTAAGCTTCAGCCTATGAAGCGGCCGGGGCTAGGGATCGCGGTTCGAGTGCTGCCTGGGGCCCACAGTGAGACCTAGTTCCAAAAAAATAGCTGGGAGTGGTGGCGCGTGCCTGTAATCCCAGCTATCTGGGAAGCTGAGACTGGGGGTTGCTTGAGTCCGTGGTACCCTGGGCAACGAGAGCCTGCGGTTCCACGGGCAAAAATAGTGAGACCTAGTCTCAAAAAAAAAAGAAACACGCTGGTCTGGGAGACAGCCCCGCAGGGCGGCAGGGAGGGGCCAGGATCTAGTCCAGCCCCAGGGCAGGGTGGCCCTTGAATCCTTCCCAAGAACTGGGGAAAGGCTTGAGTCTGCAGTGACCTGAGACTTCTCCCCAGCCTCCCTCCTAACAGGTTTTACAAAGATAAGCTAATCTAATCTCCTGGAGTCACAAATGAGGACTCCACAGAGAGGTTAGGTGGCTTTCCCAAAGGTCACACAGTGCCAGGAGGTCAAGTCAGTTCTAGAAGGCAGGGTTCCTGACACCTGCTCCCGGGGATTTTATTTTTTTTACTTTTTGGAAACTAGATCTTGCTATGTTGCCCAGGGCACCGCAGACTCAAGTTGCCCATGGTGGTGTGGACTCAAGCAATCCCCAGCCTTCATCTTCCAGGTAGCTGGAATTACAGATGCCGGTCACTGTGCCCAGCTGCTTTTTTGAGATCAGTTCTCGCTATGTTGTTTGGGATAGTCTCGAACCCGCGAACTCAAGTGATCCCTGGCTTCTTCCCTCCCAGCACTGGGATTCCAGGCACAGCCACCACGCCTGGCTCCAGGAGGCTTTTAAATGTACCTCATGAATCATAGTAAGGCAAATACTGAGCACCAATTTTGAGTCCTGCCCACCTCCTGGAAGTTCATCCAGGGCATGTTTCTGTTTGTCTGTGGCCTAGGAGCCAGCAGGGACCCCTCTTGTGCATGTACAAAGTGACTAAAGGCCTCAGACAGGTATGAGAGTGGCACCTGAGGATGCTCTGCAGCATGGCTTTCCTGAGCTCCAGTGGCTAGAGCAGAGACTCATCAGTTTCTGCTCAGACTAGACTTGGGAAGAGGCAGGTCAGAACTGGCTCAGCAGAGTGCAGGCAGAGGGTGACTGAGGAACTGCCAGGGGAACTAGCCCCTGGAGAAATGGGCAGAGGGTTGACCAGTCCTGAAGTCAGACCCCCCCACACCAGGACGCCAGAGCAAAGGCAGCTGTCAGGACGTGGAGCTGCAGGAACAGGACAAGGTTCAGGACAAATAGGGTATGAGGCTGTGTCAAGGATGATTTCCCTGCCCCTGTCTCCTTCTTACCCATTTCTGGGTGGGCACCCAGGCCTCCAGTTTTGGAACTATTCTCATGATTCTAATTATGGAGAGCAAAAGGGGGCTGGAAGCAGGGAAGGAGAGACAGCCCTGCAGAATGACGTCAAGAGCTTGGAACTCAAGTTGCCTATGAATGGAGGTATCTCCTAGTACCTGCACTGACCCCAAACTGCAGTCTTTCTACTGCCAGATCTGAAAGACTGGCTCTGCCCCCATTGAACTAAAGATCATTTAAGGGACATAAGAATTCAAGGTCAGGGCCTTTGGGAAGCAGAAACCACTAATCTTATCCACTGGGCTCTGAGGAATTTGGCAGGGCCAGGAGAAAGGGGCTCCAGGGACCTTGCCAGGGCCCAGATTATCTCCTCTACCCTGGAGCAAGGACTCACCATCATAAGCCTCATAATAAACTCCAATGCTAAGCTGGCTTCTCCTTCCACCATGCAGACAGTCCTCAAGTTTGAAACAAGGGACCAGATGAACAAACAGCCAGACCCAACACGGTTGGGCTCTGTCCATAAAGCACGTCTTTGACTTGATGCCAGTCTGTGTCCAAATGCTGGAGTGACCCTGTGCAGAGGGACTGAACTCCATCCCATGACGTCCAGACACCAGTCGAGGAGGGGAGAGGAGAGGACACCTGTGTAATGCCTGGTCTGGGCTGTGCCTTGCACATCCTGAGTAAGGGGGCTGCTCGGAAGGGGCCAGAGCTGAGTGGCAATTTTGTGAGCCTTTATTTTATTTATTTATTTGTTTGTTTATTTATATTTATTTATTCATTCATCCATTCATCCATCCATTCATTCATTCATTCATTCATTCATTTGTGACTAGGTCTCTCTATGTTGCCCAGGGAACTACAGACTCATATTGCCCAGGGTACCACAGGCTCAAGCAAGCCCCAGCCTTAGCCTCCCAGGTAGCTGGGATTACAGGCGCACACCACCACGCTATTTTTTTAGACTAGGTCTCCATATGTTGCTCCGGGTGGGTCTCGAACCCACAGACTCAAGTGATTCCTAGTCTTGGCCTCCCTTCTTAGGCTGGGATTAAAGGAGCATGCCACCCTGCTGGGTCTTTGTGAAACTTTAATTGAAAGGATGCAGTAAACTTTGTTTTTGAGACTAGGTTTTGCTATGTTACCCAGGGTAGTCCCGATCCTATGGACTCAAGCGACCCCTAGCCACAACCTCCCAGGTAACTGGGATTACAGGAGCCTGCCACCACGCCTGGTTGTTTTTTTGAGACTAAGTCTCGCTATGTTGCCCAAGGTAGTCTCGAACCCAAGAACTCAAGAGATCCCTGGCCTCTTGCCTCCCAGCGCTTGGATTATAGGCGCACGCCACCATGCCTGGCTGCAATAGACTCTTTTTGACTGGAGTTGCTACAGAAGGTAGTCTTCCTGGGAGATGGTCCTTTGCCCTCATCCCCCACAGGCAGGGACTACCCCTCACCTCAGCAGAGGCAGACCTCTGCCACACCATGCCTATTCCTGCCCCTGCATCTTGTATCATCAATTGGTCATTGGACCTTCTCCCTCTCCCTTTAACCTGTTGTTTAGATTTTTTTTTCTCTTATGATACACCAAGAGCCCTTTTGTTTACATTGTGGTGGACCCAGGACTGGTGAGAGAGGTTCTGACCTAGTAACAGATTTTCAGCTCCTTTGCCTAGTATACAAAGTGGTCTCACATTTATTGATCTACCCACCATGCCAGAGAGTCTCTGTTCTCCCAACCTCAGTGCTTCCAGAGGGATGCTATCCTACTCCTTGCCAACCCAAAGCTAACCCTGACCTGGCAGGCAGTTCCAATCCTGCTTCTGTGTCACCCAGTCCAAGTATTCCCACAAAAGCAGGAGGCATGCCTTCTGTGATGGTGGCCTGACTCTCCCCACCTCCCAGCCCCCACTCCAGTCTCTAGTTTTACAAGTGCCCCAGGGAACTACAGCCAGGTCAGGCCAGGTCGTGCTCTCTGTGGCTCCAGAGCACTATCTTCTTTTTTTTTTTTTTTGAGACTATGTCTCCGTATTTTTGCCCGTGGAACCCCAGGCTCTCATTTTTGGGGTACCACAGACTCAAGCAATCCCCAGCCTCAGCTTCCCAGGTAGCCGGGATTACAGGCACCCGCCATCATGCCCAGCTATTTTTTTGGAACTAGGTCTCACTACGGGCCCCAGGCGGGACTTGAACCGCGATCCCTAGCCCCGGCCGCTTCATAGGCTGAAGCTTACAGGCACGAGCCACTGGCCCAGAGCACTATCTTCTAGGAGATAGAAGGTGGAAGAAGTCATTTGTTTACAGTTGCTTTTGAAGTCAGCCCACCTACTTGCTGCATGGGGTTTTAAGAGTGTGAGGGCTAAGGAAATCATCCCATACTCCTCTGAGTTCTAAGTTGGCATCAGACAGATTAATAGCTGAAAAAGTAAGAGAGTTGAATAATAACATGCATACCTCTTTAGACCTGGGAGAAACCCAGCACAGCTGAGTAACTCACCCATGTGACTCAGACATCATCTCAAATAACTTAGCTAACACAGGGGACATTGAAGGGGAGAGAGGGAGGAAAGTTCAGTTAGGAAGTTTCCTGGGAAAGGCACAATAGACAAAGGTATTTAAGTTTTAAGTATAAAGATTTAAATTCTGTCTTCTCTATAAAAGATATAAGGAGATTGGGTCTCCTAGGTACATGCCCTAGAGGGAAAAAGTCTTTTGTAAATATCTTCTTATGTAAATACCTTTTTCAAAAGCAGCCTCCAACCCAGCCTTCAAAGGCCCTCCCATAAATCACTCTTTTGCCAAAAAGACATATTTTGAAGCAGTAGATTTTTGTTCCCCTACAAGAGTAATTATGCCGCAGACAAGTTCGCCAAAATAGTGTGAGTGGGGAGGGAGGGACAGCAGAGACTGGTGCCTCTGCTCTGGCACCTCAACCCCAATGTGAGGATTTGACATCCACGGGCGGGGGCAGTGGTTCCTGGATGAAACCCAAAGGGGCAACTAGAGGCCTCCTGAGGACCCTAAGATTTAGGCCAGGCTGGAAAGTCAGGGCACAGTCCAAGAGTCGTTTTTGGCATCAGCTCTTTAGCACCCCCAAAACATTGGGTAACCTGCTTTCTAGGTTCCAACAAGAACACCCAAACCCTGCTGCTGGGCTCTGCTGATTCTGATCATGGCCTGCATGGATGGGGCCCTCCGACCTTAGAAGGCCTGCTGGGCCACAGCATCCTACTTGGCTCCCACCTCTGCAGGCTGGGCCACTGTGACAGGTCTCCGAGGGGTCTGCAGCCTGCTCCCAGCGCTGAGCTGGAGGGAAGGCCCAGGCATGACCCCGCTGCCCCATCCTGGCAGGGCCCTCCTCCTCGAGCCAGGCTGGGCGGAAGGGAGCTCCTGAGAGCAACGCCAACCACAGGCCCAGAGGAGCCTGCTGGGCTTTTCAGAAAAACATGACTTTCTTTCTCAGTACAAGTAAATTTTGGAAAACTTTTAAACAAAGAAACCACGTGGGGAGAGTGGAAAGGGGGGAAGGAGGGGAGAGCAGGAGAGGGCAGGAGAGGGCAACTTTTTTTTTTCTGAGAACACTTATTTCTCTCTGAGTAGCCAAGCAAGGCCTAATCCCAGTAGTTGTGGGGCCAGATTCAATAAAAACTCTGTCTGCAGGGGCCTGAGCAAAGCCACAGAAAATAAATAGTTGGTGGCTTGTCCAGTCTCCTGCTGTCTGGAGCCCCCAGGGCCTTCCATTGACTCCAGGCCCAGTGGGATATGGACCGGGTGTGGAATTTTCTCCCCAGCCAATCAACTTCCTCTCCCCAGTTAGGACCATTTAAAAGTCATAAGTAGCATTTCCGGTATGGAGGGGAAAAGAGAAGAGAGCATATTTGGTTGAAGGAAGAGAAAAGGAGCTGTAGAAAGGCCAATTTAGTCTCACTCGGAGCCAGAAGCTGATGCTCTGTCTTGGTTGTGTAAAGTAATACTCTGGATGAGGGCCTACTCCTGGCTCTCTGACTTCCACCTCATGTCTCCTCAAATTCTCATCTCTGCAGGAGGAAAGCCCAGTTATCTTCGGACATGGCTGTTGTCCGGCTTCCGGCTTCACGGTCCCACGGCCTCCCGACCTCCTGTCTGTAGGTCTCGGAGCCTTCCACAGAGGCCACTGAGTTCTGTAGGTCCAGCCAGGTGACACCTGAAAAATCAAGGACAGAAACAGCTTTGGGAAACCTAGAGAGATAGAAGTACTGGGGGCCACAAACAATGAAGAGTGGAACTGACTCTCAGTGGTCAAGACTTAACTTTTACAAACAGGGGAGGAATTGTTATCGGGTGAGGGGATCATCCCTTTTAATTTTAGTCATTAAGGGTTCTTCTGCCTGTGCCTAAGCAGTTGGCCAGAAATCAAGCTTTCTTGATAAAGGTAAGTACAGGTGTTTATTCATAAAGAGAAGGTAAACTAAGAGTCTAAGGGTGGACACCCTCACAAGTCTTCCAAATAGAAAGGAACCCCGCTTCTGCTCCTCCGGAACTGCAAGGGTTTTACCTCAGTCTTAGTGTAGTTCAGTCTGAAACCGCCAGGTTATGTCCTTGTCTTTGACCCTCAGTCATTGTAACCAGTACAGTGAGTTCGAAACCAATTGGAGGTTCAACTTGGTCTCTCTTTGTCTCCCCTTCCTCCCTCCCTCCCTCCCTCCCTTCCTCTCTCCTCTCTTCTGCCTTCATCCAGCTCCCCGACCTTCAAAGACTGGGAGCCCCAAAAAGTTCAACAACTCTTGTCCCCGGCCAATCAACTTCCTCTCCTCAGTTAAGACCATTTAAAAGTCTGTAGAGTTTCCGGTATGGGATTAGGCCTGCTGGGAATAGGCCTTGCTGGGCTACTCAGAGACAAGTGTTCTCAGAAAGGACTCCCAGGTCCTTTATGAAGCAAAACTGTCAACTCCTGCTCCAGATGCCCAATGCCAGATCAGCTCTCCCCTCAGATAATCTTCTGAACCCCCAAACCCCCAAATTTCTTCCTTTTCTGTCCCTGCACCTTTCTCTTTCATCGCCTTTTCCTTGCTCCCCCTTTTCCTTCTCACCATCATTAAAAATCCTGATGATAGGATTATCAACCTCTATGGCTTGGTTTAGTTATGATTCCCCTGGGGCCTTGGAACACTAGCACTGGGAGTTAAATTAGCATAAAAATGTTGACCAAGCCCTACTTAAGATTTTTAGTATCAAGGTAAAAGAAGGGAGTAATAGTCTATCTGGCCAGGTCTTTTTTTTTTTTTTTTTTTTTTTTGAGACTAGGTTTTACTTTGTTGCCCAGGAAAACACAAGCTCACATTGCTGGGGTAACACGGACTCAAGTGATCCTCAACCTCAGCCTCCCAGGTAGCTAGGATTACAGGCATGCACAACCATGCCCAGCTATTTTTGGAACTAGGTCTTGCTATGTTCCCAGGGGGGTCTGGAACCCACAGACTCAAGCAATTCTTAGGCGCCAGCCTTGGCCAGGTCATTCCTAAACTCTGCTTCTTTCAGACACAGGTAATGGTGATGCCTAAGTTTTACCAACAAATAATGCTACCTATATTGGGGTACCAGCTTCAGGATGACTTTGATGCTGCAGGGTGGGGGCCTTCCCTGCTTTCCCGGGAAAGGGTCAGGCACCACCCAGTCGGTGAATGAAAAATACAGATAGAAATGGGAGAATGAACCAGGCGTGTGGTGTATGCTTGTAATCCTAGCACTCGGAGGCTGAGGTCAGGGATTGCTGGAGTTCGTGGGTTCAGGACTACCCTGAGCAACGTAACAAGACCTAGTCTCAAAAAAAAAAAAAAAAAAAAGGACAACGGAATGGGGAGGAGGGGGTGTGGGGTGCACTAGGAGCCGGGCATGGTGGCACTTGCTTGTGCGACAGCTTATGGAGTCACGGCAGGATCTGGGGATCGCAGTTCGAGTCTCACCTGGGACAACCCAGTGAGACCTAGTCCCAAAAAAATAGCTGGGCATGGTGGCACGCACCTGTAATCCTAGCCACCTGTGAAGATGAGGCTGGGGATTGCTTGAGTTCGTGGTACCACAGGCGACATGAGCCTGTGGTTCCATGGGCAAAAATAGTGAGGCCTAGTCTCAAAAACAAAAAACAAAACCAAAAAAATCCACTGGGGCCTGGGAATTGAAAATCCGTAACCTTTTACAGGCTATAGGTTAAATATTGGAATGTGAAATATCCTTACTCCAAGGGCAAGGATGAGACCTTTTTTCCCTCTTTTCACTTCCTAGATGGTCTAGTCCTTATCTCACACTAAATGACTGATAGGATCCAGAAGCCATATATGGCTTCCTCACCAAGGGAAGGACAAAGCAGAGGGCTAGTGGATCTAGGTCTGAGCTCTGTCTGGGTGGCCTGTTCCTTGGGAGCCATATCCTTCTCTTTCAGTCACTACCTCCCCTGAGGGCCTGGTGGACTGCAGGAGGGCTACAGACTCGCCTACCATAGGATTTATATTCTTTGGGGGAGACCTCAGATGGACATGAGGGTCCACGTTGGAGTGAATCTATGAATTTAAAAACTGCTCTCCCCAAGTTTTGTTTTAAAATGCAGACGTCACAGAACCAGCAACAAGTGACAGGATCCTGGAGAAGCCACCACGTTATCTGTCCGACAACAAGTTCCCAACGTGCTCGGCCTGACTATCTGCCTCAGCTACTCCCAGAGATCTGAGCAACCTCATCTGTTGCTGTCCAGGAGTGCAGGTCCACACCCAGGAGAAAAGGACAGTTCTAGAAAAGAAAGAGATCAGCAGGCTAAACATGAACCAACAGCTTGCAGTGAGAGGGTTTGGAGTGACCAGAGGGAGGAAGGGGAAATGGGAGGGTGTGTTAGGGGACTGTGGCCCCTGCATCTGCGTTAGAATGGCAACCATTGTGTCCTGGTGGGTGGAGACTTGGAGAAGGGAAGTTAAGCTTTCTCTCAGAAAAGAGGATTAAGAGATCAGGGAGGGGACAGAGGAAAATACATGGAAAGCAGAGACAGAGCAGAATGGAGAAGGAAGGTGTGAAGAGGAGTAGGGAAGCTGGAGGCCTCAGAACTGCCACTGCTATGCGGGGCAACAGGGCAGGAAAGGAAACCAAACTGTGGGCTTCCATCCCCATCCTGGGCTGGTGAGACCAGGGAAGCATGTTGGAGAAACTTGTGTCCTATGTGAGCTGTCTTGGAAACGTGGTACTTGACTACTTGATTTAATTTTGAAACTGTGAAGCTTGGAAGTCTTCTGGAGAACTGAAGAGAGTTTGCTGTGTTGCCGTTTTCAGCATGAGACATCTGAGGTGCTTGCTGTATTGCTGTATTGAGTGAGTTTTGCTAATGCTGGACCACTTTGGATTTGGAGCTGAAAGAATCCCCGAGCTGTGCTTTTTGGAGAAGAAATGACGATGCCATCCTGCTTTGCCTTCTTGGATTTGAATCTCCTGTTTTCAGAGAAGGAACAACGATGCTATTTTGGCTCCATCTGGCTTGAGGTGGGACAGTCACCATTTTGTGGACACACATGGCTGCTGCAGCCATGTGCTCTTTGGACTAGAGACTGGACTGTGTGGTAAGAGTACCAAAGGGGTTCCCTTGTATGCCTCAGTGACTCTTGTCAAATTTGTCTTTTAATAAATAAATTTGTTTTTGCCTCCCTCTTATTTTTTAAAAAATGCAGACCTGTGGGGTGTGGTAACTTGTGCCTATAATCTCAGCTAGGGAGGCTGAGGCTAGGGATCACTTGAGTCTGCAGGCTCAAGACAACCCAGGACAACATAGCGAAACCTAGTCTCTGAAAAAAAAAAAAGCACACTTCCCCTCCCCCCCCTTTTTTTTTTGAGACTAGGTCTCACTATTTTTTGTCCATGGAACCGCAGGCTCATGTTGCTGGGGTACCACAGACTCAAGCAATCCCCAGCCTCAGCTTCCCAGGTACCTGGGACTATAGGCATGCGCCACCATGCCCAGCTATATTTTTTTGGAACTAGGTCTCACTACATGCCCCAGGTGGGACTCGAACCGCAATACCTAGCCCCAGCCGCTTTACAGGCTGAAGCTTACAGGCACGAGCCACCGTGCCCAGCTTAAATGCAGACTTTCTTGAGGAGACTGATTCTGAGTCTAACTGAACTCAAACTAGAGGCTGAGTGTTCTGGTCCTATCCCTTGGGGGTTCTGATGTAGCTGTTATCACTGCTCCAAGCTCTCCCTAGTGACCTTGAAGTCACGATTTGGTGGCTCATCATACAGAAGAATCTCAAAGCTCATGGACTGGGAGAGAGAAAGAAAAGAAGAAACAGATGAGCTGATGATGCCAAAGCCAGCCTTAGGTCTGGCACTTGCTCTTCAGCACAGGGCAGTTGTGGTCGTTGAAAATGTGCTTTGCTTGGGGGGCAGGAGCTACTTAATCTCTTTAGTAACTGTATTTAAGCATGCGGTGACATGTCAACTAGTCAAAACTCCAAGTCTCTAAAATATCCCCATAGGACCAGGATTTAAATAGAAAAGACTTCTGAGCAGCCAAAATAGATTCAAACCCCCCAGCTTGCTGCACAAGCTCTAAAGCATGGGCTTATTTCTTGATGAGACTTTAGTCAAAACCTTTGAACTTGTACCTCATCAACAACTGTAATTGCTGTGTGCATTGATACCCAAACCCGTGGCTGAGTGAAAGGTGGAAAGAGACACAGTACTGTTAAAAGTAAAGCACTGTGGCTCGTGCCTGTAAGCTTCAGCCTATGAAGTGGCCGGGGTTAGGGATCACAGTTCGAGTCCACCTCGGGGCAACACAGCAAGACCTAGTCCCAAAAAATAGCTGGGCATGGTGGTGCATGCCTGTAATCCCAGATACCTGGGAAGCTGAGGCTGGGGATTGCTTGAGTCTGGTACCCTGGGCAACGTGAGCCTGCGGTTCCATGAACAAAATTAGTGAGACCTATATATAAAAAAAAACCATTAAGGTAAAGCAGATCCAAATCTCCCTGCCGGGCTGTCTGAATTAGAATGAGGGGTGGTCATAGCCTGGGTTCTGAAGTTGCGGCCCCAGGAAATGACAGGATTCACACAGGGGATCACCAGTCACTAGGAATGTGTTTAGTTCTGCTGGGATGGGGTGGTGGGTGGTGGTGGTGACAGATTGAAGAGTTACAACCAAAATTTAACACAGTTCTGAATGGTAATCAGAGTTCTACCTCTTTTTTTTTTTTTTTTTTTTGT
>PVHY01032126.1:0-12094 GCA_004024945.1 Uropsilus gracilis | reverse complement strand
GGTCCCTGCGATGCGTGAGGAGGGCGGCGCCCCAGGGCGGCCATGCCCGGTGGGTGAGCCGTCTGCCTGAGGGCGAGGCGCTGGTGGCGAGGCCGTGGTCAGGGCCGGCCGGAGCCGGGCGGGCAGGGCGGGGCGGGGCGAGGCGGCCCAGGGCCCCCACTCACGCCATGCGGGCGGGGCTGGCTCCACGGAGATCACGAGCTTCATGTGCCCGGCTGAGCAGGAGCTGAGCGGAGCCCGAGCCAGATGGGCCGGGAAGACGACACCGCCGCCCGCGGGCCCCAGGGCGTGAGGGCTGGCGTGGCCCCAATCTGAGCTCCGGGCATGGCCAGCTGCCCCGCCGCCCCAGGGCTGGCTCCGGGCTGGACTCAGGGCTGGAGAGAAGGCCACGATGGGAGTGTGGGGGGAGGAGCCGGGGGGGCGGGGAAGGGGACCCCAAACTCCGAAGAGGCGCCCTGCAAACTCCGCACTCTAACCGCGGGGGGCGGTTACTGAATTCTGAGCCTGATGGAAAATCTGGGTGCTGGAGCCCAGGAACGGGGTGGGGGCGTGTCCAGCACCCATGGGGCCTGAGCCTGGACGTGGGGTGGGCAGAGGTAGCAGACCCACTGGGCGAGGAGGACAGTGTGCGGCCCGTGGGCCAGAGGGGCGTGCCGTGGAGGGAGCGCGGAGCCAGCCAGCAGGCCTCTCTGCGGCCCGAGAGCTGTGACCTCCAACTCGGGCTGGGCTCTTCTATGCTTGTCGTCCTGACACCCGCAGAGCCGCCGCGCATCAGGGCTGGGGCCGGCCGCCTCTCAGCGCAGGTGACCGGGGAGGCAGTAACACCCCACCCGCCGCGGGACGCAGGCTCTGCTCTGGGCCGGTTGCTAAGATAAGACGTCTCTTGAGTGGCGGGGGGGGGGGTCGGAGTGACTCTGCTCAGGTGAGTTAATTGTACAGGTGCTAGGTCAGCGCCCCACCTCCCACCCCGTCTCTGCAGGACTGATGGGGGAGGGGGACACGCACCCCTGAACCCCTGCACCCTCTGCTTGGACATGGACGTGGGTTCTCAGCCATACCCCCCCACCACTCAACCGCACACATGCACACACATGCATGCGCACGCATGTGCCACGTGCACAACGCACGTACACGCACGTGTGCACACACAAACACACAGGTGTGCACACGCATGCACGCACTCACATACACATGCATGTTCGCATATACGCACACACGCGTGCGTGCACGCACAGACATGCCGACACGCACAAACACACATACGCATGTGCACATGTATGTGCATGCGCACACGCGCACGCTGCTGAGAGGGGCCAGCCTCTGGCTCTCTCTCCTGCCGGCCCCTTGGAAAGCTCCCTCTTCCTCTGCCCGGAGCGCACCTGGAACCCCGTTTCGAGACCAGCGGTCACCCTGCACCCAGGCCGTGCGGAGTAGGCCCGGCAGACAGTGTTTCCTGAGGGCTGACGGCTCTGAGGGAGAAGTCCCGGAGGCGGAAGCCGTCCAGGGCGGCCCCAGGGAAGGCACCTGTGCAGCCTGGCGCAGTCCCAGCGCAGCCTGGCGTCTCCCGCCTGAGCACAGGGCTCCGTCTGCAGCTGCTTCGGGGAAGCCGGGTGCCAGATGGGGAGGCCGGCCAGGGGCTGGGGCCCCACGGCAGGAGCGAGGGTCAGCAGAGCTGCCTGGGCCTGCAGGGCAAGCTGGGCAGCAGCAGAGGTCAGGGGCCCGGGGAGGAGAGGGGAGCAAGCACAGGCAAGGATGGTTAGGGTGCTGGACCCCAGGGGGCTGAGCACCAGCCGTCCCAGGACATCCGGGTGAGTCCCGTGGGGGCAGGGGGGAGTCAGGGGTGATGATGAGGAGACGTTTGTCCAAGTCCCAGGGGACAAGCGGGAGTTTGCGGGTGAGGGACCCGAGGGCTTGGTGGCCCGGGTCCCAGGGTGACACCACCTTCGGGCCAGGTGACAATTCTCTGCTCCTCTGCTTCTTCCTTCCCTGCTCCCCAGTGGGACGCACCGGCGGGTGTGGTGGGTATGGTCAGGGGAGGCCGTGGCTGTGAGGCCCGAGCGCATGTCCCGCTCTGTTTACTTGCCCAGGTGGGGGCACCTGTCCCAGTGATACGGAGGGACTCGGCTGGATGGGCAGCCGTACAGCCCTGGCGGGCGGGTCTGAGAGAAAGACCGTGAAGAGAAACAAAGAAACGCCAAGGGTGAAGAGGTCTCATGCAAAGACAAGAGGAGAGGTGGAGGGACATGAGAATGGAGGGCCGATAGAGGGACCCAAGTGGCCAGGGGAAGCCCACTGGAAGAGTGAGCTGGAGGTGGCCGGGAGCCAGGTGGCCGGCAGAAGAGTGGCCAGTGTGGAGAGTGTGGTACCGCAGCAAGGCGGCATCGTGAGCTGGTCCCTGGAGACGCCAGGGATGGGGAAAGCTGGTTTGTGCACCAGCCATTGTGGAAGGAGTTTGAAGAGCCTTGGAGAAGCGGAGCAGCTGGGAACACTGGAGAGAGAAGCGAAGAGAAGATGCTGGAGAAAGACTGGACTTTGCAGGGTGCCTGCCTCAGGTGTGGAGGGGCCAAGGGCGCCATCTTGGACATGTGTTTGGAATTTTAGACTCTACAATAATTGGGGTAAAACAACTGGTCACTTGTGGCTTGAAGGGCTTTTTGGTTGACTTTCTGTCTTCCTGGTGAATTGTCCTTGTTAATAAAATCCTGTTGTTTGAATCGCATGTGACGTTAGCGACCGCTGCACGCGGATGGTACGGATCTGAAAATCTGCGCCACAGAAGTCGCATTTTAACAGAGCCTCTTTCTTCTGGTGGCTTGTGGGTTAGAGGCTTCTGCCCCACTCGCACACTACATCACCAGGTGCACGTCAGTCCCAGTGCTGTGGCACAGATGACAACAACCTGGGTGGTAAACACACTGTCTGGGCTAAAACCAGGTGTCAGTCAGACTGTGTTCATCTGGAAGCTTCCAGAAATCTTCAGAGTCCTAGAAAAACATATCCTAAAAATTATAGAAAATGGACTTCGGTTTAGCTATCGATGATAGAAACAATACCCGGGAAGTCCTCCTCAACTTTGGGAGACAGAAGATGACCCACGCCTTGAAGGCCCTGATGTCCACTCCCCATAACGCCCCTTCCTCTCTCACAGCTGGAAATAGCTCCTACCGTCTATCTTGTTTTAACTCACCCTTCTATTTCCTTATACATTTATTACCCATGTAAATAATAGCGGTGATGACAGTGACAATAAGAAATGGCATTTTCCCAGACCTGGCACACATGGCTCCCTGTCAGCTGCATCCTTGATAGCGTTGCCCAACATCACCTGCTCTCCATTGAGGCAGTGAAGTGTCTGATTAATTCACGCTGCATTATCATCCATCACACAAACAGACCTGCTTGCCTAGTCCAAGTTGGATAGACATGGGGTGTTCTGCAAAATTGTTGCTGCTAGAACAACACGTGAGCCCTGGTGTTGCAGCTCCCGTCCCTGTGGGGGGCTTCCTGGGGTGACCACACTCAGTCTCACATGACCAGATGTCCAGCTTCCCACTTCCTACCTGAGTGGTGTCCCCCAGGAAGGCATGGGGGTTCCTGCTGCTCTATGTCTCACCCACACTCAGCCCCATCACACTAGCGTTTCCCCCACTCCTGGGTGTTCCGTAGTAACACATTGAGGACTTTCATTAGCATTTCCATGATTACTAATGAGAGCGAACACCTTTTCATACATTTATTCATGACGTAGGTTTATGACAGCGTGAAATGATCGTATCTTTACCAGTTTGTCCCGTCAGTTTTTGTCTTTTTCATGGAGTCATTAGCATTTTATTTTATTTTTTGGGGGTGGGAGGGAACTAGGTCTCGCTACGAGCCCCAGACGGGACTCGAACCACGATCCCTAGCCCCGGCCGCTTCATAGGCTGAAGCTTACAGACATGAGCCACCGTGCCCGGCCCGAGTCATTAGCATTTTAGGTAAAATTTTCATACAAACTTTAACAGAGCACAAGCTTTAATTTAAACCTTTCCATTTAGATGTCATAATCATTTCCTCCCCGGTCATAGCTCGCCTTTTCCGTTGGTGAACAAACCATTTCAATATAGCCAATTGCACTTTTTATTCCTTTTTTTGGATTGATGTTGTGAAGATCTGATAAAAGCTTCAACAGCTTTCTCTTTTATGCTGAAGGGTCTTTTCTAACTGAATTCACTTGCTGTGTGGACCACGGCAGAGCTAGAATCGCATTCACCCAACTAGCCAACCCCTTGGGCATTATGACACACCACCAATTTACCCCCCCCCGCCCCATCTGTCAAGTACTGTCCTACACATGGAAGGGCCTTGTTTCGACCTTATTTCATGAATCCCTGTGTTAGTCCTGATAGTAATTGATGAAAAATTAATGCGACTGCTGCAATCTCAGTCTGGCGGCTGGAGGGCAAAGTATCTCTTTACTTCCACCTGCTGTTTAGCAGGCGATCAAAAGCGTCAGCTGGTTGGAGGGGGATTCGAGTGGCAGATGACACAGACCAGGGAGCTCCCTCGCAGCCGCCGAGGGCTGCAAGAAAGAGAAGGAGAGCTGAGAGCCGGATACAAGCCAGAGTGGTGGTGAGTGCCACCAGGCTGAGTCCAGTTAGAGGTCTCCACTCCTCCTCTGCAGCGTGCAGAACTGATCTGTACAAGATGGCCAGAGCTGGTTCCCTGGATGCGGCTGTGGTGGCAGCGGACAGGGGTTCCCTTTGTGTACCCCATATTCGATGCTGCAGTGTTGCTGCTCACAGTGCCGTGCGATCAGGAGTCCCTGAGCAAGGAAATCAATAGCTAAATAAATAAGAGTTTCATCAGCCATCTCTGTGGAGTGAGCGGGGCCTCGCTGGGATGGTTCCTGAACCACTGCTTTCATTATTACTATTATCATTATTATTATTATTAATTTATTGTGCTGATTGCACATATCTATATATCTACATATATGTACATGCATGTGCTTAAATTGCATCATTGTCTACCCCAGGGTTCTCCCATCACCTTATTGCCCAGGAACCATCTTAATCTCGCACGCCCTCCCCCTCCCCTGCTCTCACCCCCCTCCCCCTCTCCTGCTTTATGCTTCAGCTCTGTTGGCCGTTTTGTATTTTTCTTGTCCGTTTGCTTGTTTGTTTTCCCTCCACCCCTCAGCTAAGTGAGACCAGCCGCCTTTCTCTTTTCCTTCCTGACTTATTTCCGCAAGTAATCACAGCGATGCTGAGATCTGAATACTTTTGAAAGAAAGCCGGAGCCGACCTCCCAGGAGGCTTCCTTCATTCAGCCCATCCCCAGGCACACTTCCCAGCAAGGCGGCGTCTTCTGAAAACTACTCCATGAATTTTTCAGCAACGCATGGCCATGGCAGGCCACAATACGGCCTAGAGAAACGGAGACATTCTTGCGGTGACCATTTCAGTCACAAATCACCGCCGGGAGACTCACAACACGTGCACACCCCAGCCTGGAGAGGCTGCTGGAAGGGCCTTGTTTATAAAAATAGCGGCGTTTCCGTCCTTATTGCCATCACAGATGGTGAGTGGGTTGCCGGGGACCCAGGAAGGGAACCTCTCCCCACACGAGGGCCTGGAGGCCTCTCTGCCCGGCTGTCAGGCCCCGCAGTCTACACAGCCCGCCCCCCTCCCGCCACAGAGCCTGTGTGCGCAGGGGAGCAAGCTTCTGAGCGTGCGTTCTCCCCTTGCAACTTGGGGGCCCCCATATATCCGCCCACTTGAGCAGTGACCTAAAGCAGGTTTGGGGGATTAAACTGTCCGAGCCCCTTAATTTGTTGCCTTCTTGGGACTCATGACAAACGGCCCCACGTGAGGTGGTTTAAAGTCTCTCAGGAGCGTATTCTCTGTGGGTGGGTCTGCAGGCCGGGCGTCTGGTGGCCCCTTTAGGGGGTACCTTCCTTCCTGCCCCTCCGTGGCATCCCTGGCGGTCCTCCTGCCCCTGGGGCTGGAGACATGGGGCCTGTGTCCGCCTCCCCCCTTTCAAGGGCCTGGCCATGGGCTCTGTGCTCGCCCTGATCGTGTGTGACTCGTCTTCGCTAGGCATCATCTGTGCAGCTCTTGTGTCTGAGTGAGTTCAGGTCCACAGTTATTGGGGTTAGGACCGAAGCAAATCCTTGGGGAAATGGCCACAGCTGCTAAGAAATAGCATTTTTTGGTGTGTGTGTGAGTGAGTGTGCATGCGCATGTGTGCATGTGGCTATGTGAGTACGCATGTGTGTGTGCCATTGTGAATGTGTGTGGCTGTGTGAGTCTGTGTGAGCGCATGTGGCTATGTGATTGTGTGTGCACGTGTGGTTATGTGAGTGTGTGTATGTGTGTGGCTCTGTGAGTGTGTGGTTCTGTGTGTACACACATGTTTAGCTGTGTGAGTATGTGTGTGTGTGGCTCTGTGAGTGTGCATTTGTGTATGGCTCTGTGGGTGTATGTGTCTGCATGTACATATGGCTTTGTGAGTGTGCACGTATGTGGCTTGTGTGCACGTGTGTTCGTACGACTATATGTGCACAGGTGTGTAGTTATGTGAGTAGGTGCGTGCGTGTGGCTATGTGAGTGCATGCATGTGTGTGAGTGAATCAGAAAACTGCAGAGGAGAGCGATGAGTTCATGGGCCTTTGGGCTCCATTTTTTCGTGATGCGGGGAAGAGAGAGTCACTCGATCTTTCCAAATAGACCTTTGGAAATGACTAATGTGGGGCCAGTCATGGCGTCTGCAAAGGCTCTGGAGCCCGAGGCCAGGTGGTGGGGGAGCCCACGTTGCATCCTTGATGGCTGGATGTCCATTGGCCAGGAACTCAGCAGGGGTCAGCAGTGTGACATCACTGCCAAGGTGTGATGATGCTGCTATTAGGAGGCTCGCTCACTCCTACTGTTCTGACTCACATGGGGTTTTCCTCCGCTGTCCTGTGCTGAACTCATGATACCAGGACATTTTGAAGCGCATAAAACAGATTTAAGTGTTACAGCAAACAGGTGCAGACATCGCAACCACAGTAAAAGCTCATTCTTCCTCATATCACATGCCCGCAGGTAACAGAGCAAATGTGTATAGCCCCAAATCCCCATACTGCAGCTACCCTCCATACCCTTCGATATCCCTATCTGGACGGGGGCCTTGAGACACAACTGGGGTTAGGTGAGGTCACAGGGGATGAGCTCCCACCTAGGAAGGAGGAGAGAGCAGAAGGGCTATGCTCTTTCTGTCAGCGAGAAGGCAAAGCAAGAAGGCGAGACCCTGGGGTCCAGGCCATCCTGGGCATCCATCTTGGACTCCCCGGAATCAGCAGCATGAGGAGACAAATCACTTTACCGCCTCTGTTCCAGGTGCTTGGTTGTGGCTGCTTGAGCTCCTCAGACGCAGGATTCAGGAAGGTGCTGTGGATTTTGCATATGTTCCACTATCTGCAGCAACTTCTGATGCCTGCATCTGGGGAGTCTATATATATATATACATATATGTGTGTATATAAATACACATATATAAGCAAAATAATAAACTAAATAAAACAACAGCCTTTACAGGGATAGCTGACATTCTCTGTGGACATCTCTTCCATCCTGTTCCCCAGCACACATTCCCAGAAATAATAATCAGTACCCTGGGTTCGATGTTTAGCATTCCTGTGGTATTTGAAACTTTAAATCTCACAGATGAGGAAATAATATATTATTTTGCTTGGTTTATATTTTTGTAATTATGGAATTGTAATATGAATACCTATCTGTAACTTATTTTCTTCCCCCCCCCAAATTAATTAATTTTTAAAAAAAGAAGGCACTGTAGAGCTTGGGGGCAATTACACCCTCCCCCACCAGGGGGCGCTGGCTCCCAGAGTCTGTCCCTCTGGTCCCCAAGACCTGAGAATGGCAGACGTCCTTAAGGCAGCAAAGACAGCTGACACCGAGAGCTGCTCCCCTTCTCCCCTCGCTGATGGAGGCCTACGCACGCCGGGCCCTGACCGCCCAGCTGCAGACCGAGCATCTGAAGACTCAAGACAAAGACCGGGGTATCTGGTCAGCAATGAGCTGAACAGAAGTAGAAGCCGCCTTCTGCATCTCTCACAATAGCCAAGTCCCGCCTTTGCTCTCCGGGCAAAGGGACCCGGGCGTGGTGCTGGAGTGTCCACTGGCGGCCAGCGCGGGAAACCCAGGCGCACGCTGAGATGGGCTTCTCCTGACTGGAGAGTTCAGCGTCGCCTTCCAGAAACAAGGGCTGCAGGACACCAGGTGGGCAGAAAGCAGGGCTTCCTCTCCCATGCTCCGGAGACAAGCTGGCTTCCTGCCCTTTAGGGTGCGGCACACAGAGCGCTGAGTGGACTTTCTCGTCCATCCACTTAAAAAATGATGGGTCTGTTGGTGGCGGAATCGTCTGGGTCAGTGGCGCTCCTAGTCTCCATCCACAAAATGGTGTTAAACCTTCAGCGTTCAGCTCAGAATCAAATAACCAATGTGATTGTTCAACAAGAAAACGCCTTCTCTCTCCCTAGCTCCTGATGACAAAGAGCTCTCACTTGTGGGGGAGTCGTGCGAGGCAGAGGCCGGGAGGCAGCTGGAGGCCAGACCTCTCGGGGTGGCTGGGATGGCATCTGTGGCCTGCAGAGAGTGGGGAGTGAGGTCCATTGAGCCGCCTCCCCAGAAAGAGGAAGGAGTCCAGTCTGTCCTGGTGGTCTCCAGGACAGAGCAGCGGCCTCATTTGTTTGTCCACATTGTTTTCTGCACTCAGGCTGGGCCTCGCCCTGCATCTTGGGGTGGCCAGCGCTCCCGCTGCCAGTCAGTGCAATGGCCGGTCCACGGGCTTGGTCATGACCTTGGTCAAGGACTCGCCATGAGTCTCACTTGGCCCTCCTGGACTGAGACAGGAGAAAGCCCAACATGCCCCCTGCCTTGTGCCCTGGACAGAAGCAAGAGTCGGACTCGTGGTCAGTCCTCAGTGAGGCAAAGTGGTCACTGCTTGTCCATTCAGTGAGGCTTTTATCCCGTTACACACACGTGGAGAGAAAGTCAAGGATTCGTTTTCCAGGAAAAGCAGATAGAAACGAAGGGCGGATGAAGCTAGACCCCAAGCACTTCCGTTTGTATTTGTCATCCTTACATGTCCATGCTCACACTGACCACCAGGTGAGCGTCCGGTCTCTTAAATGGAGGTGGCTGAGACGCTGAGGCACGATGACAGTCACGATCACCCCATAACACCCCCGCAAACTTCATGACTGTGTAGCCTGCTTACATCCCCCCATGCTGGCAGGAATGGGCCTGGCTGACCCCACAGAAGGCACTGTGGTGCCGGGGGAGGGGGGGCCCCTTGCAAGCCCACCACTTGGCACGGGGCTGTGAAAGGGTTCGTAGACATTTCTGAGAACCGTCGGTCACATTTCCATGAAGACCTTTCAAGACTCTCCATCTCTGCTCATGTTTGATGATTACGCTTTAAGCCATTTGGCCTCAGCCCAGGGGAAACCGAAGCTAGCTCATCTGTCAGGGACATGGCTGCCCCACAGAAATGTCACTCCTTCCTTCCTGGGTGTATATTTTTACCACGAACCTTTCGTTGGAGCTGAAAGCTGGGGGAGCCAGAAACAAGCCATGAGCAGATAAGAGCTCACGCAAGGTTACCCGCGTCTGTGCGTCTGCTGGGGAGAACGAGGAAGAAAAGGAGGAGGTGCTGATTGCCAGGTCCAGGTCGGACCCGAGGGAGAAACTGATTGGTGACTGGCTTGGTTGTGACGATGGCGAAGGGAGTCCGCTCTCCTGCCTGCCACCCTGACCTTGGCCTTATCGCACCCATGTGCACAGCTGCAGACCTGAGACCCCTGTGAGGGATGCCTTGCCCGCCCGCCCTGGCCCATGGGGTCACGCACAGGTGTCTGGAGCGGAGACCGTTGTGACCCGTGGCCGCTCAATGGAACACAAGGACTCCGACTGAAGTTCAAGGCTGCAGGCTTATTACTGGGGCACCAGGGCCCCCAAGCCAAGGTGGCCAGAGAGACCCCAGCAGTCTCTGTGACAACCGTTTATGGGGCAACACCACCCCCGCCCCCATTGTGAGGCCAGCAAGCAGGTGGAGGCCACGCTCCCATAACTACAGGACACGTCCCCACGTTCCCATAATGGTGGGACGCCTTCCCATAACTGCAGGTTTTCAATAAAGCTGGTGTCCATCCTCTATCGGGGGGACAACGCTGTCGCCAGGAACAACCCAGAACAAGGCAGACACAGGATGTCGGCTCAGGCAGCCGTGGCGGGTCCTGTCCACCGAGGGCAGGGAGAGGACGCTGGCCTCAACATGGAGGTTTTAAGCACAATGGAGTCACTTTGGTCAGTGTGTCCCCAAGAGACGGGACTGGCACATTCGACAGGGCGCAGGCCTGAGGACCCGCCACTGAAGCCCTCAGCCAGAGCCCCAGGGCCTCAGAACCATGGCAGGCCGGCTAGCAAGCATGCTTCAGTGCCTTGCCTGGTCTCATCCGATGAACTGAGGGGTCAACCCTCCAGGCCCTTGTGCACGGTGCTGTGGGTGCGGGTGTTTGTATCCGGTGCACGGAGGCGCATGTGTGGCCTTTGCTTCGAGCTGCGCAGGCTCGGTGTGGATCTCTGCCAGCTCCCAGGGAAGGGTTCAGCTGATCCCAAAGGCTGGGCGTCAGCTGACCAGACCTGGACTCGCAGCTGTGCGTGTCTGATTAGCAGTTCCCAGCGGGGTGTGGCTCATGGGGTTGGTCCCGGCTCCAGGTTCCGCCAGGTTCCACATGTGTGTTCATGTGTGTCTGTGTGTCTGCATCTATGTGTGCGTACCTAGATGATATGTGCTGCGTGTAGACAATCGGGATAGCTGTTGGCTGTATTTCATTGCTACGGTGTCTGGATGAGAACGGAATCAGACTTACTGTCACGCACAGGTGACCGTGGGCATCTCACTCATGACCTCAGCAGCCTCACTGACCTCAGCTGTTTGGCTTTGGGGAGAATCAGAAGGTATTTGTGTCCGCGGGAGGAGGTTCTCCAGCGTCCGCCAGAGGCACAGCAGGATGCAGATGATGGCAACACCCAGGCTCAGTCGCACGGGTCTATCCGCTGGCGGGGGCAACCCCTGGGTGCTCTGAAGCGCCTGTTAGATATCTAACGGGCATCTCCCGCTGCCCAGCTAAGGGCATGCCGTCATACAGGGCAGAGCGGAAAGTGGCTGGGAGTTGCCAGCTCCCTCCCGTTATCCTTGGGACGGCGGAGCACGTGATGCCCCCGGGTCCTCTGCTTGGCTTGTGATTGCATTTTGTGGAACCTTAATGTCTGCGTTTAGCGTCATCCTCTCAGGTAGAGGCCACGCGAGTCGGCACTGAAAAGGCGACACAGTGGTCTCACAAGACAGTGACGAGAAGGAAAACTGTCTGAATAAGGATGATGCATTATGTACAGGTTTTCATTACTAGTCATTGGCAACGTGGGCCTTCATTTGTCATGGCCAGCAAGAGCGTGGTGTCTGCCAGTTGGAAGAAAGAACCGAACCACTCGCTGGGGGACGCCTCGGCCCGGGCCCGGCTTACGGAACGTGAGTTGGGAAAAATGGGCCATGATCACCTTCGGGGTGTTTGCCACCAGCTTCGGTGGAGAAAACGCTGATGCGTTTCCAGAGACAGGCAAGAGGCAGGGAGGCAGCGGGAGGCCAGACCTCTCGGGGTGGTGGGATGGCATCTGTGGCCTGCAGAGAGTGTGCGTGTGCACGTGCATGTGGCTGTGTGGGTCTGTGTGAGCGCGTGTGGCTATGTGAGTGTGTGTGAGCGTGGGTGTAGCTATGTGTGTGGCTCTGTGAGTGTGTAGCTCTGTGTGTACACACATGTTTAGCTGTGTGAGTATGTGTGTGTATGGCTCTGTGAGTGTATGCGTCTGCATGTGTATATGGCTCTGTGAGGGCCCCTTCCCTGCGGTCTGTGTGTTTGGGGTCTTTGAGGTCATTTCCTAAAATTTGCTATAAGCCTGTGTCTTGAGGGAGAACTGGAACACAAAGAGGAGTCCCTTTCCTACCCCCTCTCCCTCCCTCCTGTCTCCTCCCCCTCCCCTCTCCCCTC
>PVHY01032125.1:0-12097 GCA_004024945.1 Uropsilus gracilis | reverse complement strand
TAAAAAAAAAAAAAAAAAAAGACATCACTGTTCCTCATCCATAGAGCTGCTATGCTGCGCTTGCTGACACTTGTTAAAGAACTTTTGTGCTATTGCTAATATTTACCTCAGAAGGGAAACTATTTTTCTTGCCATGTCCTCGGTGTTAGTCTCTTTCCCACTGAGTGTTTTGCTATTCGGTTTATTCGCTCTGGTTTATATGATCACTGGTTTGCTGCCTAAAGGTGTAGCTATGTTCTCATGGACGAAAGTTCCTTGGGCATCACCAAGGAACGGCTCTTATGCACGGCTCCGATCAGGTGGAAATTCAGGCCCTTGTTGGTGTCCTTCTGGTGCATGCATGCATGCATGTGTGTGCGTGTGTGGGTGTGAAAACGTGTGAGAGAAAGTCGTGTGTGTTTGTGATGCAGGGGGCATGTCAGAGACTGCCCCTCCCCACAGCCAGGCTTCCTAGAGTTGCCCCTGCAGACCCACATGGCACAGCCAGAGAATGGAGAGAAACATTCCGACTTCAGCCCCCTGCCGCCCCACACCCACTTCTGCCCCAAGCTCTGTTAGCTGTCCCAGAGCCCAGGGCCTGGACTCTTCCCTGCTGGCCTGTCCACTCTGGCCTCCCCAGGGCTGGGTTCAGAGGCATGGATTACAGCCTCACCCCTCGTGCTCCATACACACCCTGAATTCTGCAGCTAGAGAGACTAAGATTGAGAGGTTCACCATTTCCTTGCAGCAGTCCAGCTGCTAAATGAAGACACTGGCTCCCACGTCCCCAGCCCTGAAGGCCAGAAGGTCGTCCTTGGAGACTTTTGTCTCAGACACAAAGAAAGGTGGGCAGACTTTGGTGTCAGTCATTTCCAAACCCCGTGGGGTCCTGGGGTGGGTGAGGGAACCGTCACATCCAAGAGACAGTCTCCTTTAAAGAAGCCTGCACTGTTGTATCATATACTTTTTATGGTGGTTTAAATTATTTATGCTGTTTTGTTGAGAGCTAAGCATCTTGGGTAAATTGCTACTAATTGAAAGGTAGAAAATTTATAGGCAGACTGGATTGTGGTTAAAAAAATTGTATCTTGGGGTATGTGGTATGTGTGTGAGAGAGAACTGGACAGAGAAAGAGAGAAAGAGACAGGGAACGATTATATCTTGAGGTGTATGTGAGAGAGAGAGGGAGAGAAAGGGAGAGATAGGGAGAGTTTGTATCTTGGGGTGCGTGTGTGAGAGAGGAGAGAGTGGGAAAGATTATATTTTGGGGTGTATGTGTGTGAGAGAGATTGTATCTTGGGGTGTATGTGTGAGAGACAAAGAGAGATGGTATCTTGGGGGTATATAGGAGAGAGGGAGAGACAGGGAGAGACAGGGAAAGATTGTATCTTGAGGTGTGTGTGTGTGTATGAGAGACAGATTGTATCTTGGGCTGTATGTGTGAGAGAGGGAAAGAGAGGGAGAGATAGTGAGAGAGGATATCTGGGGTGTGTGTGAGATTGTATCTTGGGGTGTATGTGTGTGTATGCGTGAGAGAAAGACAAAGACAGATGGTATCTTGGAGGGGATATGTGTGCGTGTGTGAGAGAGAGGTGGGTCTTTGCCCAGATCATGGTGGGTTTGTAGCCTTTAGGATTATTTCTATACCTTTTAGTCTCTTTGTAGAATGAGCACGTTACCTGCCAATATCACATTACAGGGGTGGAAGGAAACTGCCAAAGTAATGGCTTAAGGAAAAAAAAAAGAAAACACAACCTCTGAGCTCTTATAAAGAGAAGCGCATTATAAATAAATAGGCTTCGTTTCCAGCTAGAAACACAGAGTCAGCGGTTCATATAAATACTATAGATCTCAGTGCGTGGCCTCTTCCTCAGAGACGCCCTGCCTGCTAGGCCATGCGCTAGTGTCTTTGCAAACCACACCCCGCTGAGGCTGTCAGCCGTGTGCAAGATTCCTCCTTTCCGGCTGATTCCTCCTGCAGGACTGAGAAACCCCACGGCCGCAGGAGGCCTTGCCCTGTGCCGGTTCCACGTTCACTGCTTGTGCGGTGACACATAAACCAGGGACACGAACATGTATGTTAGGGCCTCTCCCACTATCCTGCCTCCACGCCTGCTGATCTCAAAACTTTGTGTCTCCATTTACGTGGTGGGAAGGGGGGGCCGGGGAGGAGATGAACAATACGGGTGACTTGGGGTGTGCACAGGGAGCCGAAGAGCTCCGAGATCAACGAGGAGGTTTAATGAGTGTTAGGGGCGCGAATGGAAGACTCCCTCCTGCTCCCTCTCCGAGAAACCTGCACGTTTGCAGGTTGGCCTCACCTCAGGCCTCCGGTCCCACTTTCCCGGAGGGGGACTTCTCTCGCTGGGGGGCAGGAGGGCAGCGGGGAATAGACGGGAATAGAGATCAGGTCCTTGGTGCTTGCTTTCCTCTGGGAAAAGCTGGGCAGGAGCGGGTGACCCCTGAGAAGGGGCAGGGAACAGTCGTCTCAGAAGATGGCAGCGAGTCCCCTGGTTGGCAAGAGCGGACCAGGAGCTGGACTCGGCGCCAAGCAACCGCCTTGGGCTGAACTCAGCACCGCGTTGTTTCCCTGCTCACAGACGCGCCTTGTGGCTGCTGGGCCGCCATCTTGGCCAGGAAGCAGGCTCGGCCTCATTTCCGTGGGAAGCGTGTGGAGAAGGAGCTTTTCAGGACGTGGGTCCAGTGGAACCACCTCGGGGAGGGTGCCTCGTGGGGCTGTGTCCCAGCGGCTCCTCCTGTGCTGATGGCTCACACTTAGCTTCTGCTGGTGGCTCGTAGCACTTCCTTAGCACTGCCGGAAGCATCAGGGGTTTGGAGCTGGACGCTCAGTTTTCAATCCTCCTTGCTGGGGTGACTGAACCCTACCTCTGGAGGGGGCCTGGCCACCCGGCTGCTCGACCACACCCTGGATGTCTGCGAATGGCCGGCTTTATCCTCACACTCCTGACGGTTCACTGTCCAAATCATGGCCCGGCAGGTCAAGGTGCCGGCCACACAGGCCTCGCTCGAGGCTTTTTTCTTGAGACCAGGTCTCGCTATGTTGCCTGGGGTAGTCCTGATCCCGTGGACTCAAGCGATTCCCCAGCCTCAGCCTCCCAGGTAACTGGGATTACAGGTGCGCACCACCACGCCCAGCCATTTGAGTCTAGGTCTCGCTATGTTGCCCGGGGTGGGTCTCGAACCCGTGAACTCAAGCGATTCCTAGCCTCAACCTCTCTTCCGAGGCTGGGATTAAAGGCGTGTGTCACCGCGCCTGGCCTCACACTTCATCTTGTCCTGCCTCGACTGGCACCTGCCCTCCAGTCTTTGCCTCTGTGACCACGCGGCCCTCTCCACACGGGCACAGCCCCATCGCCCTGTTGCCTGTCACGGACCCGCCCTGACAGTCCTGGGGACCTCCCCTTCTCGGAACCCTCAGTTGACCTCTACAAAGGCCTGTCTTCTTACCAGAAGAGGTGCCCAGCTTCCAGAGATGGGGGCCTGGTGTGTTGGGGGCCATATTCCACCTCTGGAACACCCTGCGTTTCCTTTCAGGTGACGTCACCGCAGCGGGTGAGCCTGTCTTCTGGGGCTGCTGGGGGAGTGAGATCAGATGCGGCGGGCTTTATTTAGCTCTGGGTTATAACAAACACTCACTCGACACCGGCTGTCTCCATCACTAGCACGGCCGCCGTCACCACTGTCATCGTCTGTTCAAAGTCTTCCTCCGTGAGAGGAAGAGAAAAGCAGGGAGTGCGGAGCCAGGGTGTGAGGCGCTGAACCTCCTTGAAGTTTGCCGTCTCCAGTTGCCTTGTTTTGTGGGTCCCAACGGACACCGACTTCCCTGTGGCCCCCTGGCTTGGAGGAAGCACGTCAGTTGATCCCAGCTTATTGCGAGATTGTGACAGGATCCCCAGAGAAAAGAGAACCCGGAGATTTCAAGAGCCTCTTTTTTTTTTCTTTCTTTGAGACTAGGTCTCACTATGTGGCCCTGGGTAGTCCTGATCCTGTGGACTCCAGCGATCCCCAGCCTCGGCCTCCCAGGTAGCTGGGATTACAGGCGCCCGCCACCGCGCCCAGCTGCTTTTTTCGAATCCAGGTCTCACTACGTTGTGCAAGGTAGTCTCGAACCTGCGGACTCAAGCCATCCCTGGCTTCTTGCCTCCCAGCGCTTGGATTATAGGTGTGCGCCACCACATCTGGCTAAGAGGCTCTTGACGAGGCTGCAGTTGCGTCCTAGTTCACGTGACGACTGAAGCGACCCACTCACACCCTCCTGTGACTCTCGCCAGGCAAAGGGCCAGTTCGGTGGTCTCTGTTCCCATCTTAGGGAAGGGGAAACAGAGGGAGGCCGCGGTGTTAGGGACACAAAGTCAGACACAGGATGAGAGAGAGGCAGGGCACCCCTCCCTCTGCGTCCCCTCAGCCAGATGCTCACTCCCAGCGTGATGGCACATTCACCCCAAGAGTTTGTGCTCAGGATCCCAACACACACTTCCCGCGGGCACGGAGGCTTGCGTACCCCCTGAACTTGGCATGATCTCCTTGCTGGGAGGCGTGGAGACAGGGGAAAGCGTCGGTCCTCTGAGAGAGAGTCCTGAGTGGGCACCAACAGGCTATCTTTGATCTAGAGTGTCCCGTTCTTCTCTCCCAGGGCCCCTCCTGACAGCTGGGCCCTCCGGAGCAGCGGGAGCCCTTGGCGGTGCCATCTCTGGCCATGTGTCCTGCGGCCATCTGGCCCTGGTCAGCCCTGCCCAGAAACAGCAATTTGGTTTCTTTAATCATAGCTTCAAGACCAGAGGGAACGGACATCAGGTGGGTCCTAATTAGCGAAAATGCCAGTTGCTGAAAGATGGTGCGACAACTGCCGTTCAGAAGAAGGGCGTCCAGGCCTGGCTGAAATGACGGGACCTCTGTCACCACCAGGGGAGGTTCAGACGCTCTGATGACAGCTGTCTGTTTGCCAGGAAGTGACGATTCAAGCAGAGTCATGCGCTGATTACTTGGAACTGAGATGACGATTTCCCAGTGAAAATGTCCCTTTCTTTCAGTCTTTACAAACCCAGCTGTGTTGGGTTCTTCCTTCTTCGTGGGTTAGTTGGTATTTACTGTGGGGTCCGCAGAGCCCGGGTGAGCTGAGTGCGTATGCTAATTCGCAGAATGATGGCTATATATTTGCTTTATTTTTTTTTTTTTTTTGAGGACCAGGTCTCGCTATTTTTGCCCGTGGAACCGCAAGCTCTCGTTGGCCCGGGGTACCACAGACTCAAGCCATCCCCAGCCTCAGCTTCCCAGGTAGCTGGGATTACAGGCGTGCGCCACCACGCCCAGCTATTTTTTGGAACTAGGTCTTGCTATGAGCCCCAGGCGGGACTCGAACCGCGATCCCTAAGCCCCGGCCGCTTCATAGGCTGAAGCTTACAGACACGAGCCACCGTGCCCGGCCCTATTTTGTTTTTGAGACTAGGTTTCGCTATGTTGCCTGGCACAGTCCCGATCCTGCAAACTCAAGCGATCCCCAGCCTCAGCCTCCCAGGTAGCTGGGATTACAGGCACCCGCCACAGCACCCGGCTGTTTTTTCCAAGACCAGGTCTCTCTATGTTGCCCAGGGTAGTCTTGAACTTGTGAACTCAAGTGATCCCTGGTCTCTTTACCTCCAGCGCTTGGCCTACAGGTGCGTGCCACCACACCTGGCTTGTCTGTGTATTTGTTAAGCTGATGCTCAGTGACACAAAATTGAACATTGGCAGAAAAGGAGGAAAATGACTAGAAGTGATTTTGTGACTCCTGTAAGGACTTTAGAAAACATGGTGAGACAGACTTCTTCCTTTTCCAGGCTGTCTAGAAGATAAAGGACTTATTTTCCAAGGTGTCGCCTCAACATGCCCTTTATTCAACGTGTTTCTGAAATGCCTTTTCTAGAATCGTGAATCTATATCCCGCAGCACACAATTGGGTTATTTTAGACAGTGTCAGAACTCGCTTTTCATATTATTTTGGTTGTTGGAAATCGCCCAAAGTCATTTGGACCCAAATGTCAGAGAGCTGTGTTTTTTGCCTTTAAACATTTTTTTCTTCGAGTTTGTGCTTTTCAAATTTTTAATTTGAGTTGGCTGGGCCAGTGGACTTGCAATTTGTGCTGACTGATTTCGGTGGCTAAGAATCCAGGTTCTCCAGGTTCTTGAAATCAGTGGTGAGACAAAAATAAAGAGACAGTAAGTTCAGGTTTGAGGAACTTCCCAGGGAGGAGGGAGCTGGGATGAGTTTCGTGACATCTCTGTTGGCTGGCTTCCTTTCCCTTCCTTCTGGGTTCTGGGTGGTTAAAATGAACAAATGAAAATCAGTCCATGCCAGGCGTGGTGGTGCGTGCCTGTTGTCCAAGCACTGGGAGGCAAGAGGCTTGGGATCGCTTGAGTTTTTGGGTTTGAGACTACCCCGGGCAACGTAGTGAGACCCGGTCTTGAAAAATCAGCCGGGCGCTGTGGCGGGTGCCTGTAATCCCAGCTCCCTGGGAGGCTGAGGCTGGGGATCGCTTGAATCCACAGTACCCTGGGCAACTACTTGAGTCTGTGATACACCGGGCGACATAGCAAGATGCAGTCTCAGAAAAAAAAAAAAATCAGTCCTCAATAAAGTGAATCGAAGCCGCTGTGCCCATCCAGTTCCCTGCTAGGGTGGACAACCCAATTGTGAAGCACTTTCCGGTTTTGAGTTTCTGATTCCAAATAACCTCAGTGTAAGTGGCATCACTGCATATTAATATTAATGAATCCTGTCAGAGCTCATCCTATTTGTTAAAGTATAAACTTAAAGGAAAAAACAACAGAAGATTTATTGATTTGTCTTGCATGCTGATTGTCATTATTCAATATAGTGTTTAATTCAACCCAGAGACATAATTTCATCCAAAAGATATTAATTCATCTTTCCAAGGGTACTGCATGAAAAAACGGATATTTTATGACTTCAGCACGGTAGCCTTTCAGGTCCAAAAATACAAGCCGCTCCTATTTTTAAATGTGCAACATGATCCAAGACTTAAGTACATGTGTTACCTGACCTTGATCGGAGCACAGTCCTCTCTCCCGGCTTGGAGAGGCCTGCAGAGCACCGCGGGCTGAATTCTCCCAGAAACGAAAATGGATTATTCTTGCCATATTTTGGTCACTGCAGGGAGAGAATTGAATTGAATTCATTGAATGCATTCGGATTCCGAATCAGAAGACCCATGTCTGGCTCAGACATGGTGGCCATTCGCCATGCAGATGCAAGACCAGGCTACCACACGCTGGGTCACAAGGATTGTCAGCCTGCAGAGGATTATCTGTGGGATCACAGCCGGCCTGCCTTGGGACAAAGAGGGGTTTTCTTTTCTTTTCTTTTTTTTTGAGACTAGATTTCACCATTTTGCCTGGGGTACCATGGACACAAGCAATCCTCACCCTCAGCTTCCCAGGTAGCTGGGATTACAGGAGTGCACCACCATACCCAGCTGTTTTTTGAGACTAAGTCTTACTAGTCTAGTAAGACCCTCCCCAGGTGGGTCTCAAAACCGAGGACTCAACCAATTCCTAGTCTCTGCCTCGCTCCATAGGCTGCTATTAAAGGTACGCACCACCATGCCTGGCCCTTATTTTATTTTTGAGACTAGGTCTCGTTATGTTGCCCAGGGTTGTCCCGAACCTGCAGACTCAAGCGATCCCAGACCTCTTGCTTCCCAGTGCTTGGACTACAGGTGCATGCCCCACGCCTGGCTTCAAATAGGGGTCTTAAATGATCTTTTTTTTTTTTTTTAATACAAGCAGTATAGAAACTAACCTAAAGTTACTATCCATGTCCCCACCCCACCACCCGACTCTATCAACATTTCTTTAAATTTTAGATTTTAGCTGTTGTGGTAGCGTGTGCCTGTAATCCCAGCTACTTGGGAGGCTGAGGCTAGGGATCATTGAGTCCGTGGGTTCAGGACTACCCCAAGGAACATAGCGAGACCTAGTCACAAAAAAATAGCTGGGCGTGGTGGCACATGCCTGTAACCCCAGCTACCTGGGAGACTGAGGCTAGGAATCACTTGAGTCCATGGGTTCAGGACTACCACAGGCAACATAGTGAGACCTAGTCTCTAAAAAAATAAAATATAATAAAAAAATTTTTTTGTTTTTTAAATTGATTGCACACACACACACACATATATTACATCATTTTCTACCCCAAGATTCTCCCACCACCTTCTCACCCATGAACCATCTTAATCTCTTGTGTCCACCCCTCCCCCCATTCTACCCACCTCCCCCCAACTCTATCAACATTTTATTCTGTATCTTTTTTTCCCCAGGGGATAAAGGATTATGGACACAGTTGAAGTCCTGCTGTCCTGCTTTCTGCTTCCTCCTCCCTTTCCTGGAATAACCCTTCTGTTGAATTTGTCGATGATGACTTCCACGCATGTCTTTGTGAATGGATGGGAACACAGTCCCAAACAACATGTTTTCGAATGTTACGTATGACTGGCATGATACCGTACATGTTATCTGTACCATGTTCTTTAATTTAGCTCAGCTTTTTTTTGTTCGCCATGCTAGCTGTTTACCCGTGGCTTCTCAGTCCTGCATTCACCTTTTTCTAGTCTGCATTTCTCAAACTTCTTTGCCAGTTGGCTTCCCTCTGGGTTCTGCCAGTAGGAGGACTTGGGATGAGAGCTGTCTAATTTTTCTTTCACTTTTGCTCTTTCCTTTGGCTGCTTTTCCTGATGCAGCAGCCTCTTCTTTACACCCCCAGCGCCAGCGCTGGTCCCTCTCTGAGTCTGCTGGCTTGCACATTCTGCCCTCATTTTTTTCCTCTTGCTGCCAAGGATATCACACCTCTGCAGTTTCTGTTCTGTGAGGGTCCCTTCTTTTTTCTTTTTGAGGTTTGCCACATCTAAGTAAGCAATTCATTCATTTCATCTCTTGTGTTTGTACCACACCTTTTTTTTTTTTAATATGGCCTTGACCATGTAGATGAATTGTTGAGTGTTGTAAATCATTCCTTCTTAGCTGTTGTGTAATATTCCCTTCTACAACTATATCATCATTCATTCATTCAGTCTCTTTTTTTGAGGTTTCAGTTTTCTATTACAAAAAATGTTGCAAAGACTTTTTAAATGTTTCTTTATTTAATTACTGGATTAAAGGAATTGCTGGTTCACCTTCTATTTGCCTACTTGCTGACACATTTTCCAAAGTGACATTACCATCCCTTAAATCACTAGGTATTGTGATACTTTTTATGTCTTCTGGTTTGATGGGTGGAGCCTGATCTGTTGTTTTTAGTGAGTTAGGTGTCTTTACATCCTTCTGAGAATTGCCTATTCTTATTTTCTTTTTTTGGTGTGGGAGGTTCTTATTTTTCATATTGATGTACTACTATAAGCTAAATCTCTTCAAATACTCTGAATGCTTTGCTGCTTATGATTTGCAAATATATTTGTGTAATCTATGGTGTGTTGTTTACTTTGTTGTATAGAAATGGCTTTTGAAATTATAGAAATGGTTTTGTTGTATAGAAATGGTTTTTTTAATTATAGTCAATTTCATCAATCTTTTTTTTTTATTTTTGAGACTAGGTCTCGCTACTTTTGCCTGTGGAACCGCAGGCTCTTGTTGCCCGGGGTACCATGGACTCAAGCGATCCCCAACCTCAGCTTCCCAGGTAGTTGGGATGACAGGAGCGCACCACCACGCCCAGCTATTTTTTTGGAAATAGGTCTCGCTACGGGCCCCAGGCGGGACTCGAACCGCGATCCCTAGCCCCGGCCGCTTCATAGGCTGAAGCTTACAGGCCTGAGCAACCGTGCCCGCCCCTAATTTCATCAATCTTAATGGTTTCCATTTTTCCTATTGTTGAACATAATCTTCTTTATCTTAAGATCATAAAGATATTTTATATTCCTACTAAAATATTCAAGACTTTCTCTGATTTAGATTTTCATTCTATCTGAAATTTACTTTTTGTATGTTGAGATGTAACACTTCCTTTGGCTTTAACCATACAATTAAGCAACTACTCCACCATCATTTCTTATCTATAGTTCATCATTTCCTCAATGAATCTTAATTCCACTGCTGACCTGTGTTATATGCCCATATTCATGTGGTGTGTTTCTGGACTCTAATCTGTGCCATTTTTGTGTTTGTATGTTACTAAGCCAACACAACAGAGTTCTAACTAGCATGCTGTTACAGAGCAACTTGCTTACTATGGGCAAATCCCAATGTCTTAGTCTTCAGAATAGCCCTGGATATGCTTGGTTTTGTTTTAGCAGCTACAGTCTTTAAAATGGACATGAATTAGATTTATCATTATTTATTTACTTTAGGCAGATAAAGAGAACAACAAGAAAAGCTCTTTGAACAGAGAGGAGTCCTAGTGGGTAACCCAGGAGCTATGATTTAAATTCTATCACCACCATGACAGATACTGTTGAAATATTGATTGGCCTTACATTACAGTTATAGATTGACTTGGAAAGAATTGACGTTTGTAATATTTCCTTCCTGTATAAAGAGTACCTCCTTCTCCACCTAGTTTAGACTTTTAAATCAATGCAGTTTGTCAATTTATCCTTCCATATTTAATAGTGTTTATTGCCATTTTTCATAGGATCTTTTAAAATCGGATGTTCAAATGAGCTCTTCCTAACAATAAGGACCACTCTGGAGTTTTGTAGATTGATCCTGTATCCAGAAACCTTGTGGGTGGTAGTGGTGTGACTGCGTACATCACATTTCTAGGTCTTTCCATGTTCATCGCATTCCAGGATAATCCTACAGGGCCATGACTAAACTCAGTTTTCTAGTACGTTGCAACTTTTCAGTCTATAAAGTGAGAAATAAATGACTCCACAGGGTGATTTCATCTGTCAGAAGGGCAAAAGGCTTATTCAGAGCGGGTTATTTTGGCCTTGAAAACCTAGACCAGCCATGTCTGTATTGATCGATCCTTCTTTATGTGCTTTTGCTTAATTTATCCAGTGCTGATTCCATTTGCTATGCTACGTTATAGATTCCTTTGAGTTTGAGCTTCACTGAGTGCCAAAAACATACAAAACTACTACCCAGGCAGGTTTTTGTAACTCTCCATGGTGCTTATCTTGGTACTTATGCAAAGTGCTCCAAGCTAGGGGAAAGCTGGTGTTTACTGATGGAAGGATCATCTTCCATTAATTAATGCGTTATAGCTGCATTTGTGACGTGGCCCTTGGGGAAAGGAAAAGGGTTTTGTGATCAAAGGTAGCACATTTCCTTGACTTAAATGTTTTTTCCCTTCCCCTTAGTCATACAGTGTCACCCATTCAGCCTCTTAGAGCTTGTTTTTAATTATTACTCATGTTACTCTTAATGCTGTCCAGTTTGATTGCATGGAGACTTCAGTCATGCTATGTCCAATCCTTTTGCAGAGAGCTGGAATTTAAATCCTAAACAAAATGAGAAATAGTCAATACATGTCGCCTGGATGGAGATGGTGAAGACTTTATTGGCGATGGCGATTTTCCCAGATCACTAGCATGGAATATTAATTTTGATATTTTAGTATCTTTGTTTACGAGGGAGTCTTTTTATACCCGACACTGTACTGTATGGGGGAAGGTTCCTATTTTGTTTTGAATATTTGCTAAAATCAAAAAAATGTCTCAACTTTCTATCACTCAGCCTGACCCTTGCACACACACCCGCTGGACATTATGTATTTTAGAATCTGAAACGGGAACCTTCATCAACAGTGTCGGGCTTTTCATTGTGAGCTGGTGACAGCTGGTTTTTAAGAACTGCAGGTGCAGCGCCTGTCGCTGGCTTCTGCATTACCACCACCTTCAAGGGCTCGTCCCGGGGGGCTCGGGGCGTCTGCTCCGGGGGGACCCCGAGCGTGTGGATCCCGGGCTCCCGGCGGCCCGACTCGGTCGCCCAAGGAGACGGTCGGGTGTCCACTAAGTCATGCTTTTCCATTACTCATTCCGCCCTTTTTCCCAAGGTGGCGCGTGGGAGGTGTTGCGATGGCCGATAAGAACAAGCCGGGGAGCGCTCTGCGGGGTAGCACACTCATCCCTCGGCGGGTTTCGGGCCCCGCCGCGCCGGGACC
>PVHY01032124.1:0-12096 GCA_004024945.1 Uropsilus gracilis | reverse complement strand
TCTGTCTGTCTGTCTGTCTGTCTGTCTGTCTGTCTGTCTGTCTGTCTGTCTGTCTGTCTGTCTGCTTACCTATCTACCTACCTATCCATCCTGTTTTTTTTAGAACCCTGGCCAGTATCTGGATCAAGCACTGTATTAAGGGCAATATATGTACTCTCTTATTTAACACTCATAGTGGTATTTTGAGGAGGGTATTATTAGTTGCACTTGGTAAGTAAAGACAAAAAGGCAAAGAATTTTCCTTTAGGTCACATGGCTAATATGTAGCAAACTGGAACTTCCTTCATGCTACAGCCAGTGATTTAAATGCTGTGACCACTGTTTGCTCTCTTTGTCTCTGCATCTCTCCTGCTCATCCAGTGCCCTGTGAGGAATATGGAGAACACTCAATGGAGTGAAGCCTCAGGCTTCATGCTAGTTTATCCCCTTTTCCTTTAATGGAATAAAATATTTGCAAGCTCTATATAAGCCCAAAGACTTTATAGTACATTTAAGAGAAATCTTGATTCCCAAAATGTCTTCATCTAGGTAAGTCTATAATAAAAAAAAAATTGAATTGGAGAAGCCATTTGTTGTAATTCAAGTGTGATTTCTTAGCTGGATACTCTATTACCGCCTGTAGGATCTGGAGGAGGGTTTATTGGCATTTTCCAATCACCTGGTTGATTTGGTGAACTGACACTCGGCATCTAGCCCAGCTCACTTTCTTGGATGAGCCTCCCTGTGCTTCAGGGTCCAGAAGGCTAAGCCATACTGTCTGAATTCCCTGGAAGCTCTGGTCATGAATGTGAGTCATTCCTGCCCTAAGAGGTTATCCCCTGAGGTTTGGAAGTACAGGTTCAGAGGGACATCTTTCTGTTGCTTTGCTGCTGTCAAGGGGGTATCAGGAGAGGATGTGTTTTGCTGCAGGAGCATTTCTGGGGCCTTCACGTCACAGCTGGTGTGAGCCTCACAGCAGTGTGGGCAGCTCGCTGGGCATAGTGGCATGACTACCTGTGAGGTTGGGGTGCTCAGTCTTGCAACCTGTGCCTCTAATTTGAAAGCAGAGGAGCCAATGACCCCTCGTGGCAAGTTGTGCTCTAATGATCTTATGGGCACCTAGTCTTTTAAAATTATGTCCCCTTCTGTCTGAGATAGCTGGTGTGGTATCTCTTGCATGTAAATGAGCACTGCCTGACACGGCAGCCTCAATAGGCACAGAAATGTGTGATTTGTTGTCTCATTAGAGGACTTTCAACTCTTTGCTTCATACACAGTTAAAGTTTGTCTGTGGTTATTTGCCTCAGGGAGAGTTGAGAAAGGGAAAAAACTCATAAAGACAAACCTTACCAAAGTGAGTCAGATTGAAGTGAGCACAAGAGTGACAGATTGTACGAGTCATTTCTAGTGGGTGTATCCTCTGAATCTCCTTGTTGGCTCCTCCATGAGTCTTCTCTCAATGGCCTTCTAAAATCATCATTGCTGAATGTCTACATGGTTTCTTTTAAAGTTTCTTTTAAACCAGTTGCTCCCAGGACTTAGAACTACAGGAGTAGTTGTACAGGGTCTTCTCACTGCACACTTCTGATTAGAGGAACATTTCCTGTGCCAAAAGCACGAGTGTTTCTCTTTTGTACCATTTCATTCCAAGAAGTACTAGTTTACTTAAAAAAGATGTAGAAAAATACTCCAGAAGGGTGTAGGTCATCATTTGAATTCTGCCTCCCCACATTTTAAAGGTGAGTAAGCTGAAGACCAGAGAATGTTTCAGGCAATGCTTCCCAGTTCTCAGGGTGGTAGATGGCAGAAGTAGACTCAGAATATGGGGTTATAGGTTAGGGGGGGTGTCTTCTTCCTATGACACCAAGTGACTGGGCTGCAAGACTTTTGCTGGGCCTGTCTGCTATTGTGCAACTCAGCATGAGCTGTAATAAGGGAAAGATTAGTTTTTTTTAGTGTGTGATTTTATTACACATACATCTACTAGTTGAAATGATCTTCTAAATAGAATATTGCTTTTCTAATCATAGAAAAATACACATGGGGTATCTTTTAAAGCAGGATTTCTACAATGCCAAAATCACATTTAGTACATAAACATTTACTAAGTATTTAATATAGTTGATTTTTAATCTTTGAATTCTTTAGTTGACATTAATTATTATTATTTAAAGAACATTAGAGACACATAGGATAGTTTCAGAGAAGTCAAATGTCACCCCAGAGGGACCAGGGCTCTTTGGTTCCATTCCCTCTGTTTTCATTCTGAGTGTGCCAGAAGGGATATGGGATGGAGATGCCCCAGAAAGTAGCATTCTGAAGGAGAGACATAGAACCCATAGAAAGCTGCTTATGGTTCAGCTGACTTAGCTGAATTTTTAGAAAAGAGATCTTAATGAATTATTAGTTATACAGTGTTTAAATCCTCTTTACAGAGAATGTAGAACAGCATTGTATTAATCAGAGTTCTCTTGAGAAACAGCAAGAAAGGATGTATGCTTACAGGGAGAAATTTATAAAAAGGCGTTATTAGCTCATGTGGTTATGAGACTGATGTATTTCTGCCATCAACAAGTTGGAGGCTCATGGGAGCTGATGGAATTCCAGTGGGGATCTGCAAGCTCAAACCCAAAAAGGGGATGTTTCAGTTCTAGTGTGAAGGTAGGAAAAAACTTACGTTTCAGTCTGAAGGCATTCAGGCAGGAGGAATTCCCCTTATTCCAGGAGAGTTAGCCCTTATGCTCCATTCAGGCCTTCAACTGATTGGATAAGACCCACCCATATTAAGGAAGGTAATCTGTTTTAGTCAGTCTACTAATTCATCTATTGATCTCATTGAGTAACACCCTCACAAGCACATTCAGAATAATAATTCATCAAATGTCTGATTGCCTTGGCCAGGACAAATTAGGACATAATTAACCCGTATCTTAAGCAGTACATGATAAAATTAATCATCACAAGCAAGGTATAAAATGAATTCAGTAAATAATTTTCTGATAATGCTGAGTTTTCCAGTGTTGGAATATTTGGGCAGGTAGGATGGAGTTCAGATGGAGACCCAGACTCATTCTGTCAATGAGATTGACAATCTTGCCCTTTTACTCCTTTCCACTGATGGGCATGTACCTCTGTTCTATTTATTTCACTAGTCTTGGATATGTGCTGTCAAATACCAATATAGAGGGGGATTCAGAGAACAGGGTCTTACCTCAGAGTAGCTTTCAGTCTTTTGGGCATGACAAGGCTAATACACATAAACCAGGCAAAGAAGAATTCAGTGATGACAAGTGGCAGTGAAGATGTTTTAAGAAGGGACAGAAATCAGTGTGGGTCAGTGGTTCTTATGTTGCAGTGTCTGGAGAGATTTTTGGTTGTCGCAAAGGGGAGGATGTTACCACTATGTAAGGATGCTGTTAAATATTGTACAGTGTAAGGCCATCTCCACAACAAAAGACTGTCTGATTCAAAATTGTCAATAACAGCATTAAATTGGAGAAATCCCAGTCTAGGCTAAAACAATGATGTGAGTTTCATGGAGCAGATGATATTTAATGTACTTTCAAGGTTCATTCGTTCTCCTATTTGTTAAATATTTATTTAGTGACTAATATTCTCCAACGTCAGCTTTTGTGGTAGGGACACCATGGAAAAATTATCAAAGCAGTTCTGCAAACTGGATTTTTGAGTGTAACTGCAAAGAAGAGCACTTAGAAAAAAATCAAAGTAAAGTATAATTATCATCATGGGAATACAGTTAAAGGAATACATTGCAAGAAGGTCCACTGTAGTCAAAAGGTCAGAAGAAACCTTCCAAAAGGGAAGTAGCTTTTAAAATACATCTGGGAGAGGAGGAGGAGGAGGAGGAGGAGGAGGAGGAGGAGGATGAAACAGGAGAGAGAGACATGAGGGAAAATGATGATGTGTCATAGGTGATATGGTATGGGGACTAGAGCAATGTAAAAAAATAATAAATTAATTAAAAAATAAAAATATATGAATTTAGAGTTAAAAAATATATTCCTGGTAAATCGAAATTTTTTATCAATTTCAGAGAAAGACACTGCTGATACAAGAGATATTAAAATGACAATACAGGTACAATAGCCAAGACATGGAAACAACCCAAATGTCCCCAAATAGATGAGTAGATCAAAGAGTTGTATATTTACACAATGGAGTACTAATCAGCAATCAAAAGGACAAATTTTTGTCATTCACAGCAATATGGATGGGCCTGGAAGGAATTATGCTAGCTGAAATTAGCCAGACGGAAAAAGATAAATACTGGATGGTTACACTTATATGTGGGATATAGAGAAACCAAACAAGAGGACATGAAGAAATGGAAACTAGCAAGCTGATAACATAACTGTAATATACAGCAAGGAGGAGAGTGCAAAACAGGGGAGGGGTGAACACAAGGGATCATGGTGATGTTACTTGGATGATAGGGTGGTGGAAGAACTATGGGGTACTCAACTAAGTAAGAAAAATATATATAATCAATAAAAGTGACAATACAGGTATATCATGAAAAATTATATCTGGAAGGGTAAATGGGAGGTGGTCACATGAATAAGATGTGACAGAAAATGTCTCAGGACTTAGAGAGTAGGCAGAGAGAGAGTTGATGATGCACCTTTGGAGGTGAGGGAGAGAGGTGAGACTAGAGACTAATAGATCTGGCCTGTGTAAGCCTGGGGTCCTCCGGAGTTAATCTAGAGACATCTGAGTTCCATTATAGAGATAAACAGACTTAAGACTGTTTAAAGTCTTAAAGCAGTGGTGTGATTGGATCAGATTTAAGTTCCGGGAAGTTCATTCTTGCTTCAGAGTGGAGGTGAGGGGAAGAGTAAGACAGGAAGGACACTGCTAGCTGTTGGACAGGGTCATGGACAGGGATGGGCAAGAGAGAATATTAGATCACAGGACAGTAGGTGTGGGAACAGATTCAAGCATCTGGAGGAGTCCGAATAAAGAACACCCGATTGAGAGCGAGAGGAAGGATCAGGATAATACCCACTTCCAACCAGAATATGCAGATATTTGGGGATACAGTTTTCTGTTTACTCTAAAAAGGTTGCCCTCTTCTCTGATAGTATTAGGAATGATATAAAATAATGCGGAAGGGTGTTGAGTTCAGTTTTGAATATGTGGTGTTTGAACCTCTCAAGAGATATTCAGTGAGATGTGTTTGTGGGCCCAGAGCAACCCGGGTTGGAGATAGCCCTGTGAGAATCCCGTGGTTGCTGTAACTCCATCCAGAGAGGAGGGAGGACAAATGCTGTGAATAATGGCAATATAATAAAGACCGGTGGAAAGTGAGGAGTTTGCAAGGCTCCAAAACATGAGATGGAATGGTGGAAATAAAGCAAAATCAGTGTGGTGTTGGAGGATTAAAGGAAAAGTAATTACTTTTCAAGAAAGGAGCCAGAGGTACTGTCTCAGTGCTGACTGATGCTCAAGATAATGACTCAAGCCAACCACGCCCATGGGGACATGGATGTGAGACTGGCTGTAGTTTGGATGGAACTATTTTCTTAAAAAAAAAAAAAAAGTGATAGTTTAATTGGATATAAAATCTAGAAAAAATGAAGGATAATCTGAGACAGAAGTTAACATAGATTTGGAAGGATGGTGGGTCACTGATTTATTTAGTATAGTGTATAAGAGATGGGAGTCTAAGATAATGTCAGGGTCACTTGAAGGTGACCCCAGTAAAGTTTTGCAATAGTTACCTCTATAAAAATGCAGATATTTATACCTGTAGTCTAATTTGTAGCATTTCTGCAGAAAATTGTTAGCTAAAAAGAATTACGTGCATTGAAAAGACAAAGCTTTCTATATATTTTAGATAAATCTAACCTAGCTAGACACTTCCATTAGCAAAAAAATAATGTTCTTTTCCAACAAGATGACTGTCACGAAGAAAAAAGGTAGACAGTCAAGTGATTTATTTCCCCATCCATATTGAGTTTATTCATGGGGAGATTCACCTTGTGAACTAATAATTTTCTGGGCTAAGAAAAAGCAGCAGGCATTTTTCTTTTAAGGAAATGCCTATTTTTTTAGTGGCTTTCTTTTAGCCTAAAAAATCATCTAAGTCCGTGGCTTTGATATCAAGGAAAAGGCCTCTTTCAATTGCTTTCACCTTTTTCAAAAAGCGACCTGTTGGGATAAATGTTCTCATGCTGAGAACTGAAGCTTTATCTGATGTCTATAGCCAGTAGGCAGAAAGGGAAAGACCACTTTCTTGAAGTGATTTAAGAAAAAAAAATCAAGATCTCAAGACTGAGGAGAGGAACTCTTCTGAAAGGTCAAGTTTAAGATGTATACTCTTGGTGGTTAAAAAAAATAAAAGATAAGCCTCACCCTCACATCAGACTTCAGATGACATCAGAACTTGGGAATCAGGACTGAAGCAGGAACATAGGAACCAGATAAGAAGGACTGTTCTGACAGATGATTCCCCTCACCCCACTCTTTGGGCAAATCAAAGGTCAAATTCAAGGAGACCAGTTCAGAGAAGGCTGTGTGATAGATGCAGTAGGGGTGGGGGACAGGGTGGTGGGACTCAGCTTGCCTGTGGGAGGCACAGAATTTAGAGTTGACTCCACTTACTGAGAATTGACCCCTCCTCCCTGCCACACCAGGACTTCAGCCCAGAGCAGCCACACCCCAGTCTTACCTGCAATCCAGCCCCTTAATACCAACCCCCAGCTGTATCCAGTTTTATTAGCGACACTTTTCACAAGCAGTCATGTATCACAGACACCAAGGCAGACCATCCTGGATAGTAACAACTTTCAAGCCCTTCTTCAAGGACCACCTACACCAGAAATCCCCTCTATGCCCAGTGGTCTTCATGGGATGCTCTGACCAGACAAAGTTCAGTGTGATGGCTGACATTCGGGTTAACAACTTTGCACAAGCCGACCCTGACTTTCAGGAATTAAAATGAAAATGGCAGATTTATCCTTCTGAAGATCTACCATCTGAAAAAGGAGCAGCTGCTCTTTTGAGTGGTGCCCTCTCAGTGGGGGCGCTGGAAACCAGTGGGGGCCCTGGAAACCTGACACACCAAGAATCAACTTTCTGGAGTTAAGTCTCGAAAGGTCTCTTGGGTTTGAAGGAGTGAGTCTATGCTGAAGGTGGAGAGGGAGAAGAGGACAGAGAGTGGTTTCGGTTTTTCATAGCACAAAGCGTTTGTGTGAAGGAGGCTAATGTGGGGCAGCGTCCTGGCATCCCTCCTGCTGGAACCCAAGTGGACGTCTCGAAAGGGTAGAAGAGAAAGGTTTCCAGCTCTGGCCCCACGTCTATCTAGCTTTGAAGACAATCTATCAAGGACCCTCCTCCAAATCAACAGTGAAGTGTTCTTTGTGCTAAATGCATAGCTGAAAAAGAAAATTCTGCAGTTTAGTAAGACTTGGTAAAAAGAGTTTTAAAAATGTTATCACAGCAGCACTGCTTCACTTGGCCTGGCACCTCCAGTTTTCTGGGCCTGGGCTGCTCTGGCCTCTCTGGCATCTATAGGATTATTCTACTCTTGGTAGCTGTAACCCGTTCCCTATAGCTGTAACCCGTTCCCTCCTCTCCATTCTTTGCAGGGATTTCTAGACTTGGGCTCTGACTTTGGAGCAGGGTAGCAGATGACCTTGAGGGTCTTCTCTGCTTGGCCCTTCACTTGGGCTCTCTTGCCTTCCCCTGGGGCATGGAGATGGCACAGAGTTGGGATGGAGGTGCTGGGTGTGGGGATGATGTATATGCCATGTTCCTTCTGGGGATGGTTCTACCCTGGGCCTGGCAGCTCTGTCTCCTTTGCTTGTTCTGAATGTCCTCTCCCACCTGGTGCTCATTGGGCCTCTTGCCCTCTGTGCTCCCTGCAGGTTTAGCAGCTCATTCCCATATGATCCAGACATGGGCTCATGTATTTTTTGTCTTCACTGGACCTCTTCTGGGCTTCTGTTCCGGTGACACCTTCTGCCCCCTCCCTATGATACTAAGGGGTGCAGACAGTTGAAGGTTCCTTTGCAAAGAGACCTGAGCCAATTTGCTCAGTACCCCATTTTCAGAAAGAACCGTATGGTTTGAGTAGCAGCTGAAGTCTGAGGCATGCCTCACTCCTTGATATTTCACTCCTTGGTTTTTGCCATAGTAGCTCTCAAGCCAGCTTTGGCCACATATAAGGTGCTAACTGGCAAGCACTAATTTACCCACAGGTCTCTAAATCTGGTCAGCCTGTGAATTATGCGAAGTCCCAGCTCCCTGGCCCCTGCCCTTCTGAGGCTGCAGCCATAATGGCAGAAAGAGCATGTGAGTAGACATGAGATGCCAAAAGCTGTCATCCTGGTGCCTGGGACAAGGCAAATGCATCCTGGCAAGTAAAAGGCCCTTGGTGGGGTGGGAGTGGGAGCTCTGTCACATATCACACATCTTTCCCAAGGGATGGCTCTGGATATCTCTGAATTCTTGCACCCTTTCCCCATGGGGCTGAGGATCATTTCTGGAATGTTATCTACATTTCATGAGTTTTGAATGTCACCACTGAGTGCTAATCTTGAGCCCATCCTAGCGTACAGGTCTCGGAGGCACCATTGGGCTTCACAGATGCTCCATGATGAGCGGAGTGACAGGGTTGGACTTTTGGTGAGGATGCTGCGGTGTGTGCTGCCTCACCGACTGGGAATGTCTGGCCTACAGGCAGAGCTACTGCCTTTGTTGTGATACCAGCACTGAGGGCAGCGACTGGCATGTGGAACATGTCTCCACCCAGTGCCTGGCAGTTCTTGTCTCTTGGAAGCCCATGATAGCCAGGGTAGTTGTTTTATTAGCTATGTCTTTCAGAGGTAGAAACAAAGGCAAGAAGCTCATAGGGAGGAGGTCCCTGAGCCCGGAGCCCTGCCATGATGGGCACAGTTCTGGCCACTGGGCTGCATTTACTCTGAGTGCCACTCAGTAGGCAGCAGAGCTCAGGACAGGAGTTGGGCTCCTGCACTTGGACAAGTCTTGGTCTTCAAAGGCTCAGGGACCTCCTCCCTATGAACTTGTTAGATACCCCAGTCCTGATGATAAGAGCCTGTGCAAAGGTCTTGAGACAGAAACCTCTGGGTCTGAAGTGGGTCTGTGCACAAGGGAAAATGAAGGTTGGGTTTAGGGAATCTCACAGCTATTCAAAACTGTTCCCCAGCTGAACTCCCCCCAAATTGGTCTTCCAGGAGTTGGGAGATTGGGGGATTTCCTGTAGCTCTGCATGTACAGCTCTTCCTGACCTGCCTGAACCCTTGATTTTTGCCTGTCTCCTTGAGGACTCATCCTCCCTGGTAGCCAAGTGTTTCCCCCAGGCCAGAATGATCCTTGCCTAGAAGAAATTCATGCCAATTGGAGTCTGAGAGATGCATGTAACTCTCCAGGAGAGGGGCTGACTTCCAACAAGAAATCTACTCATTCCACTAATCTATAAATCACTACATTGCTGCTTTGGGAGATAGGATGGAAAGGGCTCCTCTCAAGGAGTTTTTGCCCAAGGACACAGCATGCGAAGACGACAAAACAAAATAGGCTGTGTTAGGGCAGATGCTGGAAGACACTGGAAGTTCATGATGCTCATTCTTAAGGGTCTGGTGGGAGTCTTCATTTTTTTATGGGTTTCACCTTTGTTCTCTGCCAAATAGCCATTTGTACCAATTTATGAATGAACTTGATGAAATTCAGCTTATTGAAAATTTCTATTCAGTGCATCCTTTAGGAAGCTGAACTCAGTGGAACAACTGGATAGGGTAGGAGACTGTGGTGCGGTGGCTGACTATCAGGCTCTGGGCCTGTTTGGACAACATTCTAACTGTGTGGCTGAGTGAGTTTTGTCTCTTCTGTGCTTCCATTTCTTTATCTGAGACTGGGAACCACATGGTCCTGGCCTGACATGGGTGTTGGTGCATGAAATGAGAGCATCTGTGTGAGATTGTTCTCCCCAGCCCTCTCCATTGAGTAAATTTATGGTGAGCTTTAAATATTCAGCTTCTCTTCTGGAGTTCATTTTGCTGACCACATGATTTATTAGTTTGATACCACAGGCCAGTGTGAGAAATCTTTCTTGTGTCATGAAGGTTTTTGGGCAGGCGGGTGGGAAGAACTCACGGAAGAGGGCACGGCAGATGTCTCCTTGAGCAGCGCCCAAGCACCCTGAATGTTCCAGTGGTTGGTGACAGGCTCTGTTCCTGCCATCTGGATTTGAGTTTTGCTTTGCTGAGTATCATCCATCTACGTTTGAATATCTAAGTTATTTGAGGTTATTCATTTAAGGCAAAATCCTGAAAGTAAAAGAGAAATCAAGGAGAACCCTGCAGCTTTAAACACTTTTCTTAACTTGTGGCCATTTTCCGCCTTTAAAAGCACCAACTTGACTTTTACAAGAGTCAGTAGAATAATGTAACAGAAAAGGAACCAAGAGCAAGTCGTTCCCTTAAATTTTTTATATTGCATTCGGATGTTCATTTTTCAAAGATCATTTTCCTGACATTTTCTGGGGGTATATTTCTTGGGAAATAAAATAAATATGTTTGGTTGATGCTCATACCAATTTATTTGAAGCTATAAATAAGATAAAGCTGCCTCCTGTCATTTGTACTAGAAAATATAAGGATCAGAGGAATATCTTAGGAGGACAGGCCAAAGGATGAATAATACTGTTCAGATTATGTCCAGGTTCACTGATGCTTTAAGCCGTTTTAGCTGCTCCTCATGTGAATTGCTCTTAAGAATGAGTGATAGGGATTCCATGGCTAAAGCTCAGGTCTGAGACACAGTGTCCCAGGCACACATGTCATTAGGGGTGGCTGTGTGACAGACTCTGAGATTTGTATTTTTCTGGTCCATGTCCATGCAAGTCCCACCACCTTTCCAGCTGTTCATGCAGATAATCTGGTAGCCAGGTGTTTCCTCCAGGCCAGGAATGACCCTTGCCCAGAAGAAATTCATGCCAATTGGAGTCTGAGAGATGCATGTGACTCTCCAGGAGAAGGACTGACTTGCTGCAAGGAACCTACTTCATTTCACACATCTATAAATCACTACATTGCTGCTTTGGGAGATAGGAGGGAAAGGGAAGTTGTTGCCCAAGGACACACATGCAAAGATGACAGGACAATGTAGGCCATATTAGGGCAAATAAGGGCAGATGCTGGAAGACACTGGAAGTTCAGAAGAAAGGCACTCATGACCGAGTTGCACAGGGAAGGCTTCAGAGAAGCAAAGAGGCAAATGCAGGGGGTCTCAAGTATGGGGAGATAGTACTCCCAGGATGGAAGATGCCAAGGCAATCATCGCAACAGCAGAAGCTGCAGACCAAAGAAAGCACTTTGGGGGACAATAGAAGAATGAGTGGCTCCCTTCTGACTCTGGGGGAAAAATAGGTTGTGGACAGTGGGGAAAGAGAAGGTTGCACAGTGAGATTCCCTTGAAGCAGTCATTGGTTCCTAGGAGCACTTGAAGACAGCAAGAACAAACAAGTAATTTATAAGAGAAATCAAAGCAGACATGAAGTACCTCAGAGGAACCCAACCATCTAAAGAACTCTCTTGCAAATCCTTTCAAAAACAAAGAATCCTTTATCATATAAATACCCTATAAACAATAACTTTCAAATTCAATTATCTCCTGTTTAAATTTTGTAGTTTTTATTTTATTTTATTTTTTTCAGTTTTTTATTTTATTATTTATTCATCATTATCATTTGTATTAATTTTTAATTTACTTTTATTTTTAAAAATTTTTAAAAATTTTTATATTTGCATATTTTACAATATATGATTGTGTAACTTCTAATCCCTATGGGAATACCCCCCAACACCACATCTCCCCTGGTTTCTTTGCCTCCTTTCTTTTTGCTGCTTGTCCTTGTTTAGTCCTTTAGTCTTTTTTTTTTTTTTTCTTTGATCCATTTCCTCGTCCTTGGTGAGGGTGCGATTTCCCCGGACTTGGTAGAACGTGCTGTTTATCATTCCTGTACTGCTTTTGGAGCACCTTTGGTCTTGGTGGGTCTCATCTCCTCAGTTTGTGCCACGTTTTGTTGCCCCTTCATTCATGCTTCAGGTCTTTGGCTTTGGGGGCATGACTCCG
>PVHY01032123.1:0-12098 GCA_004024945.1 Uropsilus gracilis | reverse complement strand
ACAGAGTGAGCAGCCTGTCCCCAAGCACAGTCGGGGGGGGGGCAGTAGAGCCTGGGCCCAGGGGAGCAGCAGCAGGGGGAAGGGGAGCTCCGGGCAGGAGGGGAGAACAGGGCCACAGGCTCAGGTGCCTATTGTCGGGGACAGCGGGAGCCACGTCCTCTCGGGCTGCCTCTCACCCCTGCGGCCCCCAGCAAAGCTCCTGCTGCCCGGTGGAGGCAGAGAAGGAGCTCGAGGTCTGGGGGGGAAGGGGGAGCCAGGGCAGGGGAGACCCAGCTGATGGCAGAAGCTACAGTGTGGGGGCTCCGGGGGATGAGCTTCGCTGCGGCCACAGGTGTGAGCGCAGACAGGGGTGTGGCTGACCCAGGGTGTCCCTGGTCACGGAGTCTGAGCCTCGGAGCAGCACAGGGAAGCTGAGTCTGTGCCACAAGCCTGAGCCCAGGGACTGAGCACCACACTGGGTGGAGCAAGGGGTGGGGAGGATGGGGGGGGGCGAGGGAGCCAGAGCCGGCCCAGTGAGTCAGGACACCTGACCCCAGACACTGGGGGGCTGGAGTTACTGGTGGTGAAGCTCTAGGTTCTCCCATCGGGAGAGGCCAGAAGACCGGGGACAAGACCTCCCAGGAGAGCAGAGCAGGACTGAGGAGACAGGACACGAGAAGGACTTTTGTGTCACTGTTATAAACACTGGGAGACATGACAGGGAGAGGGTCAGACATGCTGCAAAGCGGGGAGGCATCAGAGGATGGAGGAGCAGAGCAGTCTGCAGGTGGCTGCCAGCAGGAGGACCCACGAGGACACAGGAAGGAGGAGGTCCTGAGGCTCCATGACAAGCAGAGAGGAGGCAGCTGCAGCATAAAGTGATACAAGAGGAAAGAACCCCCCTACTGCATGGGCTCCTGGGGAGACAGAAGCTCTAAAATGAAAAGGGCACCATCTACCAGTGAGCTCAGAGCAATGCGTTCTCTGCTGCTACTACGCCCTTTTCTAGAACATTCTTAGCAGCAGCAGTGACACTGCTGGCAGTCTCTCTGCCCCAGTGCAGTTCCTCCCACCTCAGTCCTGTTCTTTTCTGGCCCAGAAGGTGATGAGGTAAGAGTGGCTTCTGCGTGCCAGAAAGAGGGAGCAACACTCATGACCATTACATCAAGTTCTCTTCTCATGAACCATTGATTTGTATCCGTTTCTGAAAAATAGTTGGGACCTTAGCATTTATTTATTTATTATTTTTATTTATTTATTTATTTATTTTGAGACTAGGTCTCACTAGTTATCTGGGAACCACAGACTCATGTTGCCCAGGGTACCACGGACTCAAGCGATCCCAGCCTCTGGAAGCGATCCCCAGCCTCAGCCTCCCAGGTAGCTGGGATTACAGTCACGCACAACCACGTCCAACTATTTTTTGACTATGTCATGTTGCCCCAGGTGGGCCTGGAACCTGCAGAACTCAAACAATTTCTAGTTTTGGCCTCCCTTCTGAGGCTGGGATTAAAGGCACACATCACCATGCCTGGCCCTGGGGTCCTGGCATTTAAACAGACCACATGATTCAGGACTTACCAATCACTTTAAGAAGAAACTTGATGTCATCTTTAACATCTGGGGATTTTAATTCATATTCACCTTTGTCGGATTGTGTTAACTTGAAAATGCTGAGGTCACCGGACACAGTGTCTAAAGAAGTCCTGCCTACAAACGGCCAGAAAGGTTTGGGGTCAGGCTGACTGTGCACTTCCCATTGGATGACTGGATACTTTCCTTTCTTCCACAGAATTTCTTTAAAGGATGCAGGGGCCACTACTGGGAAAGTCACACTCCCCTTGACAGCTCCGTAGATGACACGTGTCTGGTGCTGGGGATCACAGAGGATGAGACGTAGGAGGAAAGAACACTGGTTGGGAACAGCACATGATTATAGGGAAAATAGAAAACCACCTTCCAAGATTCCCTTTTGAGGAGAAAAAACTTAAAGTAAGCATCAGCTCACTCTGTGCTGCGCTAAACTCCCGCTGGTGGGAAGGAGGATATGTGTGGCCTATTCTTCACTGCACAGCTGGAAGAATCTTTCAAGTTCTCAGGTTATCCCAATTTCACCCCTATTCAAACCCTCCAAATCTTTCCATCTCCCTGGAGTGAAGCAGTGAAAGTCTTTTCAAAGGCCCAAAGATTTTCTCTCCAGGACCCAGCTGACCACGCTGGTGTTGCTTCCCATTGCTCCCCAGCACAGTGTTCCCCAGGAAGTTCCTGGATGGCTGGAACCCCTCTCAGGGCTCCTGCCCCACGGCCCTGCCTGGAACCCTGCACCCCACCCTACAGCCCCTGGGTGTCCTCACAATTCCTAAGTCTATACCCCAATGTCATCCCCAAAAAGGCACTCTGCTGCCATATGACACCCAGTGCTGACCACCAGAGAGGGGGTCAGTGAGACATCGCAGTCCAGACCACAGAGGAAGATGTAGCTGGAAAAAAAGACCCAGGTTCAGGAGAAGTCCCTATCAGGCTTCTGCTGCAGCTCAGATTGCTGGCAGGGGTGCAGGCAGAGCACATCCCATGCCACTGGGGTCTTGGGGTCTTGGGGTCTCGGGGTTTAGGGTGTCTCAGGCTGGGGGACCTGGCCTCCTCCCTTATTTGGGGGGGATGGAGGCTAGGCAGAACCCTGGGGGTCCGGAGTTGGGAGAGGGATTTGTAGGCTCCACATTCTAGGCCTGGCCCTGATCCAAGCCAGGCTGGGAGTAGGGGCTGAGGCCCCCTGGAAAGGCCTGGCTTCTGGGGAGCCCCCATCAGGGGGTAGGGTAAATTCTGCACCACTGGGTTCTCAGGACCTCGGGGTATAGGGGCCTTGGGGCTGGAGACCCCAGCCTCCACCTTTTCAGTTTCCAGGTGAAGCGGGGGACCCAATATGAACCAAGTTCCTTTCACTGAGAAAGGAGAGTGGGTATTGCTGTCACCTGCATCTGAAGGACACAGACTAAGACTAGCCTGAGGCCACTTCCCCTTTTTACAGTAAAGTGATTACCTGGGTAGATTTGGGATTAAGCTAATGCAGGTCCTGAGGTGGGGACTTCCAAGGCCCAGAGGGGAAGGGAGGAGAAGGATATACGATTTTGGAGAGGAGAGTGGAGAGTGGAGGGAGAGCGAGAGCCCGGAAATTGGGATCAGGCGCGGAGGTTTTGGGCCTCAGAAGAAGGACCCAGGAGAGGAGTCCTCTGGAGCTTCTTTACCTCCCCAGCACTCAGTTCCTGAGGATGGAGAGCTGTGTGAAGGTGGAGGAGAGGTGACCCTGGTGAAGTGCGGAGCCACGGTGACACTCGGACAGGCCTGCCTCCGGAAGACCTGCCTGAGCCCCACCTGTGTTGGTTGGATTCATCTGGTGCCAACTGGAGCGACAGGATCCAGGATTGGGAGTCAAGGACACAGCCTGGAGTTTTCAGCCAGATATGCCCTAAGACTGAGGTAACCCCCCCCATGTAGCTCCTTGAGGAGCGGAAGTGGGGCTCTATTCCTCTTGGAACACTCGTGAGGGTGTGGGCTGTTTCAGTTTGTGTCCCGTCCCCGTTCCCCTCCCCCCCATCTGGAAATAAACCTCTTGTCTATCCTGGTCTTTAAGGTTTGATATCTGAGCAGCTGCTGGTGCAGGTGAAAGAACCCATAGAAAAAAGGAATTTAAATGGGGGTGTCCCTATCCCCCTCCCATAACACAGAGGTGGGGGCAGGGCACCCAATGGGCATGAGCCAGGGGAGGGGATTAGTAGGCTCTGCCTTCCAGGACAGACCCAGTTAGCCTTGTCAGGCCCCTGGGGTAGGGGCTGAGGTCCTTTTGAACTGTGTGGACCCTTGGAGAGGATCTCCAGGTCACCCCTGCTGTGACCTAAGCTGCTGGCAGGGGCGGAGGGCAAGGGTGAGTCCTATGGCACCAGGACCTCAGAGTCTCAGGGACTCAGGGTTCAGGGATCTCAGGCGGGGAAAGTCAGTCTTTGCTTCTACATGGGTAGGGCGGGGGGACTGAGCACCTACCTCTGCTGGGGTGTGAGCTCTGGGGGGGGCTCCCTTTCCAGTTAGCTCCAACCTCAATAGATCTGTACTACAAATGAAAAATCCAGTCTTTCCAGCTGCACATATAATGCAGAGGAAAGGAAATAATAATGGCCCTGGATACACTCACCACCTGGGTGGGACAAGCACTGTGTTGGGAACCACTGAGACAGGAAGGTGAAACCAGTGACTGAGGTGACCTGGCACAGATTTCTATCTGCATCATCTCTGGCACTGGGGGGTCAAATCCCGGGCCCACAGTATCATGCAATGTGAAGGAGGTTCCCTTCTTTACCAATCAACAGGGAAAGAAAGCCACCACGATTGGCTATGGCCCTATGGCAGAACTGCTGAGGAGCTCAACCAACAACCTAGGGAAGTCTGCCCCAGAAGTGAATGACTCACTGCCATCAGCTGGGAGTTGGATCCCAAACCCAGATATCAGAACTATATGGCACAGAACCAGCAACAAGTGACAGAGAGGATATTGGGGAAGTTCACCACAAACGTGCCCAACAACTTCCCAATGTCCTCAACCTGACTGTCTGCCTCAGCTGCTCCTGGAGATCCAAGCAGCCTCATCTGTTGCTGTCCAGGGTAAGTCCACACCCAGGGGGAAAAAAGGACAGAATTTGAAAACAAAAAAGAATAGTCCCATGGGCCAAACATGGACCAACAGCTTGCAGGGAGAGGAGCTGAAATGGCCAGAGGGAGGAGGAAAGGGTGGGGAATAAGGGGGACAGTACAACCATGCACATCATTGTATGATAATTAAATAAAAAATTTTTTAATTCAGTAATGAAAAGGATTATGTTAATGAACTGGTCTGGAGTAGGTCACTCTGACAAGTGGGTGGAGAAACAAGGTGTAAAAAGTATATAAAAGGAATGGCCTGCTCCAGCAGAAAGGGGGTCAGAAATCAATCTGTTTAGACTAAAAGAAATAAGAGGGATAAAACAAGAACAAATAAACTAACTGCTATGCTGGGTGGGGCAGAGGGCATGGCAGGGTGTGTCTTTCTAGGAAGGTTTGATTTGAGTCAGGCTAATACTTTACATGCTTAACACCAAGTCAAGTGGGGGAAACCCTAAAATTAAACAGAAGCAGAAACAAAGGGATACAACTCTACCGAAGCCATAACAGACACACACAAAATAGTGGGGGAAAGGACTGCAAGTCACTTTAGAATTTAACATCCTATAAACCTTCATTCGCTGGCAAATGGGAAAAACAAAAGACTCCAAAGTAGCCTTGAGCTGTGCTGGGGAAGCCTGTGCCTGTCAGGGGTGTGATGCAGCGATGGTGAAACGATGCTGTGTTTAATGCAGATGAAGAGATGGTCGTGATGCTTCTGAGGACGGAGCTGTCTCCGCGGGAGAAGGGACATGCGAGTATCAAATGGAGGAAGAAGAGACAAGTAACTGGTCGAGCCCCAGGGATGAGAGGGCTGCACTCAGGTCCGTGAGAGCTTTGTTTCCTGCTTTGACAATGGGAGTCTGGAGCACAGCGGCGCCCTGTTTGCTTCCTAACACCCTCCTGGGAACGACCCACATGTCCCACTGACAAATGGATGGAAAGTTGTGGTCTGTGCACATGATGGAATAGTAGTCAGCCGTCAAAAAGGACAAATTGAGAGATTTGTGATAACCTGGATGGAGGTAGAAGGAATCAACTATAAGAGTGGAAATAAGCCAGAAAGAAAGACTGAAATATACTTACAGGCAGGGTACAGGGAAAACAAACAAAAGGTCAAGAAAAAGTCAGAAGAACTGAGTTGATATCACAACTAAACCCTACAGTCAGGGAGGGGGAGGGAAATCAGGGAAGGGACAGCATAAAAGATCAAGATGATGGTTCACCAGTGATGTGGTGGTGGGGAAACCCTGGGAAATACAAAGATGTAAATATACATATATATGTAATAAAATTAAGCACTTGTCCGAAAATAAATAATAAAATAAAAGCAATAGGAGAATCCAGTGGTTCCCAGAAAGAGGCAGAAAAGGGACAAAATGAACCCCGAATATTGTCCTTTTCAGATCAAGGAGATGCTCCACATCTGCTGGAATTCTGGCAAGTGGACACTCACTGGGTCTGGGGAGGAGGCCACCGGCCTTGAGTGTTTTCACTGAGCCCCAGAGCAGATGATGCCCAGATGCTATCTTCCAACATAGTCACGGGTTCTGCTGATCCCGCTAGTGCTGAAAATCGCAGAAAGCTTTTCATGGCTGAAGATGCCATTTGGAAGAAGAGGGCTAGAAAAATTGTTGTCACCTCCAAATACATCAGTGATGATGGACTAGGGGATGGAATTACTACTAGATGCTACAAGATTAAAGATGATGGGGAACAAGGTGTTCACACAGTCTCAATCTGCCCCTTAATTGACTGCTTATTTACACAGCAAAAAGGGAGCCAAGAAAGGGAGATACCTGTTGGGCCTCACCTCAGCCAAACAACAGAAATTCACATCTAGGTTACGGGATGGATGCACCGCCCACGTTCCCTGTGAGATGCCGGAGCAGACCAGGACATGTCTATAGACAGAATCTTGCCTGATAAAGTTTTAACCAGGATCCAGTCATGACAAGGAACAAGGTCATACCAGTCAGGGCAGATTCTACAGAGCAACTGGTCTGAACCTTCAAACGCAGGCGCCAGCGAGTCAAATGGAGCCGGAGATAACAGCGGCCGAAGCTGGCGGACACCCAGCTGCAGCGCTGGCCTCTGCACGCTCCTGCAGGGCAGATGGTCATCACGCAGGATGGGGTCACAGCTGTTGCTGGGGACCAGGGCTCTGGCATATGGAGACTCGTGTTCTTGAAAGACAGGTAGACACAGTCAGGGGCAGTTGTCACATGATCTGCAACTACCCAGAGGTTTAGCAAAGAACTTTAATTAATTAAGTGTGTATGTCTGGGTATTCATGTCTATAAGGGAGAACTGAGCTGAGGGGACATAGATGAGAAAGATGAGTGTGTTCGTGGCCCCACTTTACAACGACTCTTGAGACTGTAAGTGTGCTAGAGCTTTGACTAATTAAAAAGAAAGATGAACGGCAATCCCTCCACTCCACCTCCCTGATCTCTGCGCTGTAAACGCCTCCTTGCCTTCAACCCACAACCCTGCGTCTGCTCACTAGGCACTGTTCCCCCCTTCTTACACAGTGGACATCACTCAGGAAGGGGGCGCTGTCCCCTGCTGAGGCCCAGCCTGCCACACAGTGACACTCAGAGTGTGTTGAATGATTGAGGTTCCACAATCACTCTACGAACTCTCAGCAGACACCATTGTTCTTTCTCTCCTAGGCGCCAGGCAGAAAGAAGCTCCCTTGGGCATGTGTGTGTGGGGGAGGGGTGTCCACCTCCCCCGGAGACATGGGCTGACCATTTATTGCCAAGTTCACCATGAATACGCTGCTCCTGGCTCCCCCATCTGGCTTTCTCCTTCTGGAATTTCTTCCCACATAACTGGGCATCCAGTACCTGCCCCCTCCCCCTCCCCTGAAGGACAGGTCCCTCTCCCCTCCTGCCTGGAAGTCTTTGCTCCACAAAAGACAATTGATTACACAAAAGTCATTGTTCTCCCCGCTCCCCAGGCCCAGTACTTCACTCCTCTCACCACAGACGCCTCCATGCTGAGGCCCAGGTACCTTTGAGCCTTCTTCGGCCCCTCCCCCAGGGCAAACACCCAGATAAAGTTTGCAGCTGGCCCTCCATAACTGCTAAAGAAGAAGGGAGGAGGTGGAAGGAGCTCACACTGATGGTGCAAAGGGGCCACATTGAGGGGCCTTCTCCCCACCCCCACCCTGAGGGAGAAGAGCTGGTCAAAGGGCCTGGCCATGGCTTAGCCCCAGATCGAAGGGGTTGGAGAGGGTGAGGAGATAAAAATGGGACAAAAGTCTCTATTTCATGGGCTGTGGGGCTGACCCGGCTGAAGTGTGAACACGGGGAATGAGGCTCTTCTACACCCATGGGTTGCTCCCTTCAAGTTAGCTGGGAAGGAAAGGGCCACACCCAGGCCAACTTATTTAGAGCTGCCTGCACTCTGTGTGGATCCATCTGCCTGCACACCTGTGTGGATCCATCTTCACCCATTCCCTGCTTCCAGGCCACCTTGCCTCCCTCCTTTCCCTGCCCTCTCCCCTCCCCCGCCTCCAGGGAACTGGTTTGCAGTGGCCAGGCCACTGCAGCTGGAGATGAGCAAGGTGTCAGCACCCCCACCACCATCCTCACCCATGGCCTGGGTGAGCCCAGGTGGCTGGGCTTGGTCAGTTCAGGTCCAGCTCAAGTTCATGGCCGAGGCCCCCAGGCTGAGAAACAACTGGGCAGTTACTTGAATCTCAGAGAAAGACACACCCTCAGGAAGTGCTCGGTGGGGAGGGGAGCTGATCTGGGGTGAGGGGGAGTTGATTGACCAGGGACTTCAGAGACCCCTGAGAGTCTCTCAGGCCAGGCTAGCGCTCACGGTTGCTCCCACCTCTGCCCACCAAGAGGACGCGCCCACGGACCAAGCTCCTGTGTGGTGCCAGGAGAGCAGCTGAAGAGACAACTATCTCAATGTGGTCAGAATTGGCCCCCACGATCCTCCTGCCCCGCCCTGCGCCCCTCATCTGCCTGGCTTCAAGTCACCTGAAAGTGGGGGCGCCCGGCCATTCCTGTGGACAACCTGGGGGTGGCTCTACTCACCAAGCACAAACAAGCAGAAAAGCATCAGGGGTTTGCAAGCAGCCATAACACCGCCAGGGGCCTGCTGGGCCCTGACTTGGCCAAGACCCGTCTTTGGAAGGAAGCAATGCCTCAGGAGCACCTTTAAAGAGGCCGCGCCACTGTTGCCTGCTGCAAACTGCGGGACTGGCTGTGACAAGACAACTCTCAGCTTAAGTGCAGGTGCCCTGCTCTGTGGATGCTTTCACTTTCTGGGAAACATGTCCTACCCTGCCGAGCCCCACATGCCCCACCTAGGCCCCTGGCTGGTTTGGCCTCCCACTGGTCTCATGCCTTCCTGCCGCCCTTCCCTTGTTGTTGGGACAGGCTGGGCTTGGGTACTGGCTGAGGGGTGCAGGTGCGGGATGGGGGTGGGGGAAGGTGGCTCTGAGCACATGGGCTGAGTTCTCCAGCAGCCATGTACAGCTCGCATTTGCCGCCTCCCCTTCCTCAGGACTGGCCTGCCCCACACCCGCCCCAGCTCTGTCCTCCGTGCTGGAAGCAGAAGGAACCCCCTCGAAGTAAACAACTGCTGGGGGTGTGGGGCTGCCTGCTGCACTCTGCTGCACCCTGCCCACCCCCGGGAGCGGACTTTCTGTACCCGGATGGCCTTAGACCCCCCTGTCCCACCAAAGGTCAATAAAACAGAGACAGAAATGAAATCTGTGAGGTCGGGGCCTGGGGCAACAGACTGAAACTCGATGGTCAACATTCCTCCGAAATGACTGGACCCAGGCGGACAGCAGAAGCTGCCCAAAAAGGACACAAAGCCCCGGGGCCATAACCAGCTCATCTTGCCGGAACTGTGCTCAAATCCTGCCCTGCCCGAGACGTCCTCGCGAGTCCCAGAACCTCGCTCTGAAGCACTTATACCATTTTGGATTTCCTCCCACTAACTCGGAGTCCTGCTTAATTCTCTGGCCATTCTATTTAATTTGCAACCTTTCATTTTGGTGCCAAAACCCCGGAGAGGTTGTAAGCGCTTTAAGAGAGTTTGGACTCTAAGCAGGCTCTTTCACCGCCTCTGCTGATCCATGTTCTCCAGTCAGTGAATAGTCTTGGCAAGCCTCCACCATTTCCTAAAGAAGTTGCAGCACCAGGTCTCCAGCGGGTGTTACTGACCCAGGGTGATGACGTAGTTGAAAATTGAATAGGCGCCAAAATGCCCTGGTGGTCGGAGTCTGAAAGAACCCCTAAATAAAATGGGAAGCAGGAAGAGAGGGTAGCAATAAAAGGAAGGAGCAAGGAACGGAAGAAAAGGAAGGAAGGAGATGAGATTGGCAGACTGAGAGAACAAGCCTACGTGGCCTGGCCAGGGGAAGCCCCCCAAAGAGCAAGTTAGTGGTGGCAAGGAGCCATGGTGGCCGTCAGAAGAGTGGCTAGTGTGGAGAGTGTGGCACCATAGCAAGGAGGCATAGTGAGCTGGCAACTGGAGATGGCCAGGGATTCGGAAAGCTGATTTGTGCATCAGTAATTGTGGAAGAAGTTTCAAGAACCTTGGAGAAGTGGAGCAGCTCGGAACACTGGAGAGAGAAGAAGCAGAGAAGATGCCGGAAAAAGACTGGACTTGCGAAAGTACCTATCTGAGGTTTGGAGGGGCAAAGGGCACCATTTTAAACATGGGTTTGGGACTTTTGGACTGAGTGGTGATTAGGGTAAAACAACTGGCCTTTTTAAAGGACTTTTTATTTTCCTGGTTAATTTCCCTTGTTAATAAAACCCTGTTGTTGAGCTGCATTTGAATGGCAACTGCTACACGTGGGTGGGAAGAACCTGAAAAAATCTGAGTGGGATCTGGTAAGTAAGATGGGAGGCAGACCCGGATTTTAAAAGGTGCCGCTTGCCGGGCATGGTGGCTCTTGCCTGTAAGCTTCAGCCTATGAAGCGGCCGGGGCTAGGGATCATGGTTTGAGTCCTGCCTGGGGCCCATAGCGAGACCTAGTTCCAAAAAAATAGCTGAGTGTGGTGGCGTGTGTCTGTAATCCCAACTTCCTCAGCTGGGAAGCTGAGGCTGGGGATTGCTTGAGTCTGTGCTACCCTGGGCAACGAAAGCCTGAGGTTCCATGTGCAAAAAAAGCGAGACCTAGTCTCTAAATAAATAAATAAACAAACAAACAAACAAACAAACAAACAAACAAACAAATAAATAAATAAATAAATAAAATAAATAAATAAATAAATAAATAAATAAGTAAAAGGTGCCGCTTTTTTTCCCCCTGTGGCATGTTGGTTGGCGGTTTTTGTTCCTTTTGGACCCGATTTCATTACCTCTCCATTCAATACCCTAGGGAGTCTTTCTTTAGAGGGCCCAGTTAACAACTCTCTCAGGGGGTCCTTTCATCAACTCGGGTAACTAGGCCCTTTACTTTGGAGATTAGGACTCAGTCTCGGATGTGGGCCCGTGTCCTACATCTGGGCTCTTCCAGCGTTGTGGGAATCAGTCTATGGTCCCAAGACACTGGCCAAGTCTGATCTCCCTATCAGGAGAGATTATTCACCAATCCCAACAGGGTCTGGACAGTCCGCCATTCCGTCAGACTCCCCCTGGGATGTCTACTTAGGGTGCTGAAGCCACTATCCTTCTGCCCAGATATCAAACCAAAGAGACGAATCTTTTGTTATGCGGCTCAGCCACAGTGAAAATTTTGTAATGATTGCTGTTGGCCAGAAATGGCACATTTGACTATCAGACTCTGACGGCCTTAGATGCTTTTTGTCACGAACAGGCACGTGGGCAGGGACACCATATGTCCAGGCATTCTTTTTACTGCGTACCCGTCCTCTTCTCTCAAGTAGTGCCACATGTTCCAAGTTTCTGTTAGGCCACTCTACTCCATCTTCATCTCCTTCCTTATCCTCTCCAGATCCCTTTGAGGACAGGGGTGATTATCTGCCGCCCCTTTACATATCTACTCGGTGGGAAACTTCCTCTGCCCCTCCAAAACTTTCAGATTATCTCACTTACCTGTAGCCATTCCCCTAGCCCGCAGCTGCCCCAACCCCCAGCCTCCCCTCCAGGAACTCATGCATCTCCCTGTCAGTCTGCTCATTCCTCAGACAGCCCTCTAGACAGCCCCCTTCCTGGATTTCTCCACCTGTTCGCCATACCCTGTCACATGCCCAGCCTCTCTTACCCCTTTGGGAGGTTGTGGGACCCACCGGGGCCATTCAGGTCAACTATCCAGTCCCCTTTTTAGACCTTTCCTGAATTGAAAAACGTCTGGGAGACTATTGGAACGTACCACCTATATAAAAGAGTTCTGCTACTTAACTCAATCCTTTGACCTGACTTGGCCTGATAGCCACGTGATCCTACCCTCCACGCTGAACTCTGAGTCTCGCCAAAGAGTCCAGGCCGGG
>PVHY01032122.1:0-12105 GCA_004024945.1 Uropsilus gracilis | reverse complement strand
TGGAACTGCAGGCTCTCGTTGCCCGGGGTACCACAGACTCAAGCAATCCCCAGCCTCAGCTTCCCAGGTAGCTGGGATTACAGGTGCACCACCACACCCAGATATATTTTTTTGGAACTAGGTCTTGCTACGGGCCCCAGGCGGGACTCAAACCACGATCCCTAGCCCCGGCCACTTCATAGGCTAAAGCTTACAGGCACGAGCCACTGTACCCGACCAGATGTTGATATTTTATAGTTCTGCAGATCAGAGATCTAAAGGGACTCAAGGTATGGGCAGGTCCAATTCTTTGAGTCTAGGACAGAGGCCCTGGCCTTGCTTTTTTTAGCTCCCAGGAGCCTCCGGTTCCCCCATCTTTGGACCAGCAGTGCTGCATCTCTGACTGGTTCTTCCAGTCACATCTCCCTCTGGCCATAACCAGAAAAGTTTTCTCAGTGTTTACACGTTGAACTGCCAAGGAGATCTCCCCTTCTCCAGGTCTCAGTTTAATCTCACCTGCATGACCCTTTCTGCCATGCATAGTGACCATCCACAGATCTGGGGGATTAGGGTGTGGACCGTTTGAGGACATTAGAACAAGAGCCATTCTTATCACAGCTATAAAATAGCCACATGTGTAAACATTCACAGAAAGACAGTTTAGCAAATTACCCTCATACAATATTAACCGGTCCTCATCTCCAGTTGTTGTAAACATCAGGCTCACTGATCTGCATAGGTTCTTTATTGGTTTCAGGCAGAGCAGGCCAGGGCAGGGCAGGGGCAGGGTTTGGGGGGCAGGGAGCAGGCGTGCCCCTCAGCCCCCCAGCAATCTTCACACTCTTTCTCTGGGCTCTTTGGCATTCTCTCATGCTCATTAGAGTGCCTGTGTGCTCTGCGCCCCTTTATCCCCTCTCCCAAACCCAGGTGTGCACACTTACACATGCACACACCCACTGGCCTACACAATCATGGGAAGATGTGATATTCCAGGTGCCGGTTATACAGGCTAATGGAGGGAAAAGCCTGACTAACTCACCCTACACCTCATAACCACCACCCAGTAAACCAGAATCTCCACAAAACCTCCTCCCTTCAATTATGTTTTTCGTTTGCATCGGCCTGAACTATTTTTGTTCATCTATTTACTTGAAACTTATTTTGCCATTTTGTTTTACATGTGTTTACTCTAAACTGTTTTTATTTCGATTTCATAAGTAATTTGTTGAGTATGTCCTATCTTCTAAGAGGTTAATTTAGCCTGTGACATTTATTATAATTACCAATATGCTTTTCCTCTTTCTACCTTATTTTACTATTTATATTTTATTTAGATTTTATTTAAGTTTACATACATCACTATTTACTGTTTACTCAGTAACATTTTCCTGTTTGCTTTCATGGACTTAGTCCAGTCCAGTTTCTACTTTCTCTTTTTTTTTTTTTTTTTGGAGACTAGGTCTTCCTATTTTTGCCCGTGGAACCACAGGCTCTCGTTGCCCGGAGTACCACAGACTCAAGCAATCCCCAGCCTCAGCTTCCCAGGTAGCTGGGATTACAGGCACGCGCCACCACACCCAGCTATTTTTTGGAACTAGGTCTCGCTACGGGCCCCAGGCGGGACTTGAACCGCGGTCCCTAGCCCCGGCCGCTTCATAGGCTGAAGCTTACAGGCACGAGCCACCGTACCCGGCCTTCTTTTTTCTTCTTTATTAACATGCTGATGTTCATCTTCTCTCTCCTATTCTAATTGTTCTGAAATTGTGGTGGTGCAACATGGCACTAGTAATAGCCCTGCTCCCTCACCTGGTGTTTCACTCGCCCATTCCTCCACCTCCTGAAAGATGATACCTTTAAAGTGCTTTTAGCCAGGTGTGGGCCCTTAGTCCAAGCGCTGGGAGGCAAGAGGGCTGGGATTGCTTGAGTTCACAGGTTCGAGACTACCCTGGGCAACATAGTGAGACCTAGTCTCAAAAAAGCAGCTGCATGCGGTGGCGGGCACCTGTAATCCCAGCTACCTGGGAGGCTGAGGCTGGGGATCTCTAGAGTTCGCGGGATAGGGACTGCCCTGGGCAACATAGTGACACCTAGTCTCAAAAAAAAAAAAAAATGCTTTTAAACACCCCCCCATTACCCACTTACACTTTTTTTGTGGGTTTTTTTTTTGGGGGGGTTCTAGTCTATTATCTGGTTTTTCATTAAACACCTCTGCAAAAACTCCTTCACGCTTAAAATTCAGGCTTCTTCCACTTGAACTGAAGGTTCAGGGCTCACCTCTGCTGCCTCTCTTAGGCTCTCATTGTGTGAGCTCAGTCACCACTGAGAGCCCCTCAGACAAGACCGATATGGCTAAAGACCGCCTTGTTTTGCCCTCTTTGCCATGTGACTTGATGGCTTGCCTGATTCTTGAGCTGTGTTCCTTCCCTGGTAAGGGTGTGACGTGATGACTGGTTTTGATTCTTGGGTTACATTCCTTTTCTCTTAGCGCTCTGTATTCTATTGCTAAGAGAATTTACTCTGAGTATTTTTAGTATTAAAGATGGGTGGTCGAGGAGAGGGAGGGGTAAAAAATGATGGGTGGTCTTAAACTAGTCTGACTTTCATTCCTTTACAAGTAAACTTGTCTTTTTGTCTGGAAGCATGTAAGCTGTTTTTTCTATTTCTGGGATTTTGTCAGTATATGTCTCAATGCCTATCTTTATTCATGGGAGACCTTTTCACTTTCAGACTCAAACTTCTCTGTTATATTCTTTTGGGATCCCTGTTATTTTCATTTAAGGTCTTCTGGATTTGCCTTCAAATTTACATTGAATGGCTTGATTTCCTTCCGCTCGTGTTTTTGGTGTGTTGTAACATTTCTTTCAGTTCATTTACGTCTGTTACTCGGACTCTTCCAGTTACCAAATGTCTGTTCTAAGTATACATTCAGGCATTAGAGAGATAATCATGGTCCTTGGAGCACTTGGGCCTGCCCAGCTGCCCTGGCCATTTAGGACTCTATAGGACTCTAGCTGCCATCCCACCGCTGTGAGCCTCTGCTTTAATTGAAGCACCACTGAATAAGCAGTCATTCAGAGCCGGTGTCTAGTAATTTCAGAATGGTTTGAATATAATCCTTTCACCCAGTGCACAGACACCACAATAAATGGCCATAGGTCCTTCTGGAGATGCTCAAAGGAAGACTTAAGATTAGTACTTGCAGCACAGTTACAGGACCCTTCCCCAAGGAGATTCAGTGTCAACTTCAAGCAAAGTGCTTTGTGTCTGTGCCTGAGTTTGGTCTGGGAACTGTTGAGAGGGTGTGACTGATGTCAGGATTTTTGCTACCAGAAATCGACATTTCTCCTGTTTTACCTTTGAAGCAGGAGAGTGGAAAAGCAAACACCTTCCAAAATCTACTCCTCCATAAAAGCAATAGGATCCCTGGCAAAAGTTTAAAATCAGGCCGAGCATGGTGGTGCACACCTGTAATCCCAGCACTGGGAGGCCAAGCCCAGGGATTGCTTGAGTCCACAGTTCGACTACCCCGGGCAACATAGTGAGACCTAGTCTCAAAAAAAAAAAAAAAAAAGTTAAAATCAAGTTTTTCAGAACTATGGAAATTAACCAAAAGGCTAGGAGTATTTAATGAGATTTTACTTGAGCTTAGGTAAAGCAGTGAACTTTGCAATTTTAACTTGCTCCCCCCAGGTTCACAGCAATTAAAAGCCTGGTAACTAAGGGAGCTGTGAAAACAATTGCCTCAGGGGCCCCTGGAGGGGGCTATCAGGCTTTGAGGTGCCCCAGAGAAGTGTCACTATTTGGCTTGTCTGGTAGCTCTCTGAACAGATCTGTTCTTGGGTTTGTCTTTATTTGACCTGGCTCAGACCTCTCCCTGTGCTAACAGCCATAACCCTAAGACATTTGCTGAAAGCAATCAGTGATAACTGTTTAACACTGCTGCCCAAGGTGGCATACCACAAGTTGGAGGTAACAAGCTGCTGACCCAAAAAAAAAAAAACAAAAAAAAACAAAAAAAACCTTAAGGGAAAAAGGTAGGCAACTGCCTATTGATGGGGCCCTTGAAAAGTTCTGACATAGTTCTGGGAATTCCTAGACAGTTACAAGCATATATGTGTGCTGGGAAGACCTGAGAAGACCCTAAGCTCTCGCTTTGTTTTTCTTTTTTTGAGACTAGGTCTCACTATGTTGCCCAGGGTAGTCCTGATCCCGCAGACTCAAGCGATCCCCAGCTTCAGTCTCCCAGGTAGCTGGGATTATAGGTGCCCACCACCGCACCTGGCTGCCCTTTCAAGAAACATGCCTTGGAGCTATGTTGACCAGGGTAGTCTCGAACTGGACAACTCAAGAGATTCTTGTTCTTTTGCCTCCCAGCACTTGGATTATAGGCGCACACCACCGCACCCGGCTAGCTATCACGTCTGGCTGACTTCAAGGCTTTGTTCAAACTGAAGTGAAGTTAAAGTAGTGTCACGCCTACATATACACAAGTCCCTCAGAAAAGGCCAGGAGACATTATTAGTTGAGGACATTTAAGGAAATCTCTGTCCAATCATTAGCTCACCACTAAGCTAATTAAGAAAAGACTTCAAAGACCGGGCATGGTGGCACATGCCTGTAGGTGGCAGCCTAGGAAATCACGGCCAGGGCCAAGGATCACAGTTCGAGTCCTCCTGGGGGCACATAGCAAGACCTAGTCCCCAAAAAAATAGCTGAGTGTAGTGACATGCACCTGTAATCCCAGCTACCTGGGAAGCTGAGGCTGGGGGTTGCTTGAGTCCATGGTACCCCAGGCAACGTGAGCCTGCGGTTCCATAGGCAAAAATAGCAAGACCTAGTCTCAAAAAAAAAAAAAAAAGAAAAGACTTCAGTGGTCACACAACAAATAACTGTCTTTACAGAATTAGTGTAGGAAAGTCACTAAACAAACAGCAACAAGACCTGGAGAGAAGTTTCCACTCTGGTTTTCAGAGTTGCCACACTGTAATACTTAGAATCTCACTGTCAACAAAACAATATAAGACGTACAATGAGATACCACTTTACACCAGTAAGGTTGGCCCATATCAAAAACAAACAAAAAAATGGTCAACAGCAAATGATGATGAGGATGTGGAGAAAAAGGAACACTTCTACACTGCTGATGGGAATGCAAACTGGTCCAGCCACTATGGAAAGCTGTGTGGAAGACCCTCAAACTGCTGAAAATGGAACTGCCATTCAACCCAGCAATCCCACTTCTGGGAATCTACCCAGAGGATGCCAAAACACTAATTCAAAGTGACACCTGTACTTGTATACTTATTGCATCGCTATTTACAGTAGCCAGAATATGGAAACAACCCAAATGCCTCAATACAGACAAATGGATCGGAAAGTCATGGTATTATTTACACAATGGAATGTTATTCAACAATCAAAAAAGACAAACTTAATGAATTTGTGACAACATAGATGGAGCTAGAAGGAATCATGCTCACAGAAATAAACCAGAAAGAAAAAGAGAAATATTGAACAGTCTCACCTATATATGGGATATAGTGAAAACAAACAAAAGAACAAGAAAAAGTTAAAACAAACTATGACAGCACAACTAAAGCATAAAGCAAGGGAGGGGGAAAGAGGGTAGGGGTGAAAGATGGTGACAAGGTGATGACAAGGTGGTGAGAGAACCTCAGGGTATACAACCATGTAAAAATGTATACATGTGCAATCATGTTAAAAATTTTTTAAATGAAACATATAAAGGCAGGAATGGTGGCATGCACCTGTAATTCCAGTGCTGGGAGGCTGAGGCCAGAGATCGCTTGAGTCTGCGGGATTGGGACAACCCTGGGCAACACAGCGAGACCTGGTCTCTAAAAAACAGCCAGGCGTGGTAGTGGGTGCCTGTAATCCCAGCTATCTGGGAGGCTGAGGCTAGGGATCACTTGGGTCAACAGGATCGGGACTACCCCAGGCAACATAGCAAGACCTAGTCTCAAAAAAAAAAAAAGAAAAGAAAAGAAACTTGTAAAGAAACAGGAAATTATGGCCCATTGTAGTGTAACCAATCCTCATCGCCAATTGTAGCAGTACCCATCAGGCATCAGGCTCACCAATCTGCTTATGTTCTTTATTGGATCTAGCAGTTACACAAACTAGGCAGGGCCAGGTTGGGGGTGGGGAGGAGGCTCTTGGGCCAGGGGTCTGGGAGGCAAGCCAGGCCCCCAGGAACCTTTATACAAGTTATCTGGCCTCTTTCTCTCTCGGGTGTTCTCTTGTGCTCATGCTCTTGTGCCCTCTGTACCCCTTTATCCCCTCTCTCTTAGGCCCAGGTATGCACACTTACAATGTGCACACCCACTGGACTGCACCATCGTGGGGGAAGACAATCCCCCAGGTGCTGGTTATAAAAGCTAATGGAGGACGAAGCCTGACCAACTCACCCTACACCCATACAAAGGGGAAAAGAGCAGCTAAAAGAAACTGCCTCTGAGACAACCAAAAATTTAGATAGAAATTTTATTTTACACACACACACTAACTAGGAACTCTGGAGTTCAAAAATACAACAACTATAAAGAAAGAGTCACCAAAGATGCTAAGTAGATTTGATCTGGTAGAAGAAAAAAGATCAGTGAACAATTGATAGGTTAAGTAGGGTTATTCAGATCCAAGGAACAGAAAGAAAAATGAAAACACATGAATAGTACCCTCAGACTTGTGAGACACCACTAAACGCATCAACATACACATAATGGAAGTTTCAGCGGGAGAGGAAAGCTGCAGAAAGAATGTTTGAAGAAATAATGGACAAAAGCTCCCTAAATTTGATTTTAAATTTTAATCCAGCTATCTAGAGAGAAAATGGAGTTCATCTTTTTTATTCTGCTTTCCCACCACTGGCCTCTATGGCCTCCACTGTGGCCTTGCTTTCCTCTCCAGTTTCATTGCTCACACGTGATACCATGTTGATGCAAAAAGCACTTGAGAGAGAGCACATATACAGGGCATTCACGGACACCTGGGGTTAAGAGGCATGAGCATGGGGCCTGTGTGCTGTAGTTGCAGAAACCTTGGCCAAGGTGTGGGGGATAAAGGGAGACTAGACTGAGATAGGTGACAAAAGAGGGAGACCTAAAGAGAGAGGAGAGAAAGGGGGTGTGGACAGAGAAAGAGATGGAGAAGCATGGGAGCTGGGAGGCTCAGTTGATGCCTGCCTTCCAGCCCCCCAACCCCCAGCTCCCCTGCCCACCTCCCTGCCCCTGGGGTCTGCCTGTGCCTGGCCCCCTGCTTCAGCATTCAAGGCCTGTCAAATCTTTTGAAGGCTCCAAGTGTCTACCGAGTCCTGCAGTGAATCTGCGTAACCCAACCCGGTGGGGTGGCTGCACAGCAGTAGTCAAGAATATCAAGGTGGAATAAGCTGCAAGAGATGCATACCTAGATGTCATAGTCACACTGTTGAAAGACAAAGAGAGAATGTCGAAAGTCACAAGAAGAAAAATATTTCCTCATGTGAAAGAGAGCCTCAATAAGAGCTGATTTTTTTATCATCAACTGTGAAGACCAGAAGGCAGTAGGATAATATATTCAAAGTGTTGGAAGAACAAAACTGTCAGTCAGGAAACTATATCCGGCAAAAATTTCCTTTAAAACTAAAGCAGAGCCGGGCACGGTGGCTCGTGCTTGTAAGCTTCAGCCTATGAAGCGGCCGGGGCCAGGGATCGCGGTTCGAGTCCCGCCTGGGGCCCGTAGTGAGACCTGGTTCCAAAAAAACAGCTGGGCGTGGTGGCACGCGCCTGTAATCCCAGCTACCTGGGAAGCTGAGGCTGGGGATGGCTTGAGTCCGTGGTACCCCGGGCAACGAGAGCCTGCGGTTCCACAGGCAAAAATAGCGACACCTAGTCTCAAAAAAAAAAAAAAAAAAAAAAAAAAAAAAAAAAAACTAAAGCAGAGGCCGGGCATGGTGGCACATGCCTGTAAGTGGCAGCCTAGGAAGCGACAGCCGGGGCCGGAGATCATGGTTCGAAGGCACATAGTGAGACCTAGTCCCAAAAAAATATCCGGGTGTGATGGTGCACCTGTAATCCCAGCTACCTGGGAAGCTGAGGCTGGGAATTGCTTGAGTTTGTGGTACCCCAGACAACGTGAGCCTGTGGTTCCACAGGCAAAAATAGCAAGACCTAGTCTCAAAAAGAAAAAAAAAAAAAAAAAACCTAAAGCAGAAAATAAAATAGTCCCAGATTCCCAACAGTGGCGCACGGCTTTAATCCCAGCCTCAGGAGGCAGAGGCTAGGAATTGCTTGAGTTCTGTAGGTTCAAGACTAACCTGGGCAACGCAGTGAGACCTAGTCTCAAAAAAATAGCTGGGCGTGGTGGTGCATGCCTGTAATCCCAGCTACCGGGGAGGCTGAGGCTGGGTACCACTTGAGTTCCTAGGATCAGGACTATCCCAGGTAACATAGTGAGACCTAGTTTCAAAAAAAAAAAAAAAAAAGATATTCCTAGTTAATTGAAGACAGTTTGTACCTGCCAGATTTTCCCTACAAAAAATGCAAAAAGAGTCCTTCAGGCTGAAATGAAAGCACCAGATAGTAATTAAAATCCACATGAAGAAATAAAGAACAATAAGAGAAGCAATGTAACTGCCTAGAAAAAAAAAAAAGAGATAAATGTATTTTTTATTTACATTTTTGGTTGTCTTTTTAAATACAACCACGATCCTTCTCAGCCTTTTGGCTAAGATCAAGTGTAAAGACAACCACGAAAAACAATCATGTAAAACTATGTTTATGGGCTTATGTAAAGATGTAACTTATATGATGATAATGGCATGGGAGGAGTGAGAGAACAGCTATACAGGAAGCTTTTATATACTGTTGAAATTAAGTTGACATCAACATGAAACATTGTAAAATAAAGTAAAGATGTTATTGTATCTTCAATGGAACAACTTAGAAGTAACTGAAAAGAACAGAGTAAAGAAACAAGGTAATTAAAATGAAATACTATAGAATATTTAACACAAAACAATGCAGTAATGGAGGAATAAGAGAACAAAAATATAAGAGAGAAAACAAATAGCAAATGGCAAATAGATTCTCTTATTAGTAAGTACATTAAATGTAAATGGACCAACTATCACAGTGAAAAGATTGATTGAAATGATGTATATGTAAAAAAATTTACTACCTGCGAGGCTGGGGCTAGGAATCACTTAGGTCTGCAGGTTTGAGACAACCCCGGGCAACATAGTGAGACCTAGTCTCTTAAAAAAAAGAAAGAAAGGTTTTTTTTTTAAAGTCTATAACTATATGTTGTCTTTATAATCAAAGACACAAATGGTTTCAAACAAAAGAACAGGATAAGATATGCTATGCAAAAGTAACAATACCATGAGGTTTGTCCACTATACTCACAGCAGACAAAGCAGAACTTAAGACAAAACTTGTTGTCAGAGACAAGAGTTGTTTGTTTGTTTTGTTTTTGAGCCAGTACATTTATTCTGGAATCTCTTGTACCTGCATTTGTATCAGTGAGTTTGGCCCTGTCTACGTTATATTTTCATTGGTCTAACACTCTTAGCATCCATTCCCACACTCTCCCCAGGTTTTTGCCAGTACGGTAGCAATGCATGGCAATTGCTGTTTCCTTCTGGAGCATAGTGTGTTTCTGTCCCTCTGGAACATGCAAAGATTTCACCCTAGTTAAAGGTTTAATGGCAGCATGATGGTGGTGGTGGTGGATTTGGAGGGGAATGCTCATCTCCTTCCAAGATGTTTGCCCCAGGTGAGGTTACCACAGGGTTTTCGCATAGAGGAAAGCTAGTCTCTCCAGACACAGGTGAATGAGGTAATGCCACTGACCGTGGAGACTTAGAGTGACTTGGGTGTTCAATATCATCATTTCCGTTCAGAATTCCTGGATCCTGTCCTTTCTTGATCAATGACCTGGTTTCTGCATGACAAATTTAATAAGACTATGATTTTTTTTTTAAGAGATTCGATCTCGCTTTGTTGCCCAGGGTAGTACCGAACCCACAGACTCAAGTGATCTCTAGACTCAGCCTCCCAGGTAGCTGGGATTACAGGCACACGCCACTATGCCCAGCTATTTTTTTGAGACTAGGTCTCGCTAGGTTGCCCAGGGTAGTCTCAAACCCATGGACTCAAGTGATTCCTAGTCTCCGCCTCCCAAATAGCTGGAATTACAGGCACATGCCACCTGGTCCAGTTGATAACACTATAAATTTAATTATTCTGTTCAACAACTTACACAATTAAACTTTATATTTAACTTTTAGCAGTTTCAGTTCTGGGTTCGCATAAGTAAGCTGTTTTAAGATTGTCATGTAAACATTCTGGTTCTCAGATTGTGATTTAGGCTGAGAGTTCGTGGACCTGAGCTTATCGTTTTCTCTCTAAGCACTCAAGTGCACTGGAAAAGAACTGACCCTTCACCACAGTCCTTAGCCATCATCCCTGCCACAGCATTCAGGGCAGAGCCATTTGGCTCTGAGGCATGTGTTGGCAGGTCATCACATGGGAGACAGCCTGAGTAGCTGATGCCCGGGCAGGGACGACTAGCATGCCACTTCCCATTGGCAAGGAGCTTAGCATTGTGCTCAAGCCCAAGGGTGGAACCCAATCCATTTCAAAATCCCATCTTTGGAGTTTATCTGCTGGGATTACTCCCAGTAACAATGACCACATCAGTCAAGGTCTGTCTAGTCAAGAGACTGGAAAGTGTAACAATAGGAAAGTATAACAATAAAGTAATATTCACAGAGGACTGGGATATAGGAATTGGCTAATGAGAGCTAAAGGCAATTCAAGAGACAACAGAAGTGGTAGATACAGAGCTCAACTACCATTGCTAGGCCTCAAACAGATGCCCCAGAAAGCGTCCTCTGAGATCCCTCGTTTGAAGAGGCATGACAGAGTAGTCACTACCACAGCCATGGGGCTTCCTGGAAATCGGCCCTCTGGGATGTCAGGTGAAGCAGCTAATCATGGGCACTGTTGGAGCCAAGGATGACAGGAAGGGTCCCCAATAGGAGCCCCTTGCGGGAGCAACGTTACCGTCTAGGGATTGGACACTGGAACGGTCACGACACGGCAGGAGTGGAGCTCAGGAGTGTGCGTGTTCAGTGAGGCCCAGTGCCAGGGCCAGGGGCTCCAGCGAGCAGGCCGCTGCAGGAGTCCAGGTGCTCTTGATAAGAGCTCAACACTAGAGAAAACCAGCTAGCCACAGAGATCCAGCACTCAGAGCACTTGTTCTGCAGGAGTTCAGTGCCAGAAAGAGCCATATGAGGGTTAAGGCTGCGGCTGGGTGGGTAAAAGGATTTAGGGTGTTCATTCACTGCAAAGGCCGTGTGTGGTCTGGAATTTATGGTGGCACCTCAGAGAAGTGGCGCAGCAATGTGGCCGGGGGTGTGGACTGCCCCCAAAGACACACAGCTAAGACAGGAAACACAGACTTGTGTCCCTGCAAAACTGAAGCAAAAGAAAAATGAAATCTGAAAGGACCTGAACCAGGAAGAGCAGCCCTTCCTCATGCTGTGTCCTCCCAGCGCCCTCTACTGACAAAGCTTAGTATCACGTGCAGCTCAAGGAGGACTACATCTCAGAGCCCACACAGAAGGATGAAGTGGAGCTCAGAGGCAATAAATAAAATATGGACAGTGGGGGAAAAAAACACAAAAAAATAGGCAATGGTTCCCCATTGTAGAGTGAGCTCATTGACCTGCATAACCAGCTCCTGGGGTAATGCCTCTTCCCCATGATTGTGCAGTCCAGTAGGTGTGTGCATGTGTAAGTGTGCACACCTGGGCCTGGGAGAGAGGAGCTAAAAGAGTGCAGAAGAGCATGAGCACAAGAAGATTCTTGGGAGACTGGGGAGCTCACTTGCCTCCCAGCCTCCCAGTCCCCTACCCCTGGCCCTGGCCCAACTTGCCTATTTCTGTGTGAGTGCTGGAACCAATAAAGAAAAGTGAAGCCCCCAGAATTTCCCCTCCTGCTGGGCATGATAGTGTGCACCTGTAATCACAGCTATCTGGGAGGCTGAGGCTGGGGATTACTTGAGCTTGAGTCCATGGGTTCGAGATGAAAGACAAGGAAGGAAGGAAGGAAGGAAGGAAGGAAG
>PVHY01032120.1:0-12104 GCA_004024945.1 Uropsilus gracilis | reverse complement strand
AGGGGGCGAGGTGGGAGGCCTGAGTGTGCATGCACTGTGTGTGTACATGTATGTGCACATGCCCCGGTGTGCAGGGGGCGAGGTGGGAGGCCTGAGTGTGCATGCACTGTGTGTGTACATGTATGTGCACACGCCCCGGTGTGCAGGGGGCAAGATGGGAGGCAGCAGGGCCTGTGCTCCAGAGCAGGAGATTTGTTTCCTTTTCTGCTTTCTAACCCAGCTTGTCCGTCATGGACAGCGCTGGCCGGCTGACCGCCTCACGGGGCGGCCCGGGCCCCCATGCCTGCCCCGGGCGCCCCTTCCAGGGCTGGCTCCTGGGCTCGGCCTTCCCCGGGCCATCACGGGGGAGCGTGGCCGGGCGCTGCTGGCGGAAGTGCTACTGTGTGCGCGCCAGGGCCGCGGTGCTGCGAGGCCGGCCGCCAAGCAGCGGTGGCCGGGCGCCAAGGCAAACACACGCGTCCCGTCCGGCAGGGCCGGCGCACTTCTGCAGAGAGGAGGAATTGACTTTCTGATTTGGAGTGTTGCTACAAGCCCCCAGAATCACTCCAGTGATTGTTCTAAAAATATTCCGCAGGCAGCACGCTCTCCCCGGCACCGGCGCCGGCACGGAGAGGTCCTTAATTGTCCTTTTTATGTAATCTCTCCGGATGGGGGCTGAGAAAATAAATTGCCTAAGCTGGCGTGGTCATCCCCCCCCCAGTTTCGCTGCAGCCTGAAGCAGTGGTGTCCGCGGCCGAGAGCGTATTTTTATCTCTCTGACTTCAGGAAGTCGATTTCGGTTTTCATCTGCAGCCATCGTGGACTCCTGCCTCGGCAGCTGAATCTAGGGCAGCCGACGTCCCTGCTCGCCGGCCCCGAGTCCTGCAGGGGGGGGGGTCCCGGGCCCCCCCTGACTCATCGGTGGCTTCTAGAACGAGGAAGCTGACGGGGATTCCACAAGCTCATTTATTGCCCCAAATACGTGACGTCGGCCCCTCCTCCTGCTCCAATCTGGGGAAGCCTCTCTCCCCTCTCCTCTCCTGGCCTCGCCCTGCTCCCCCTTCCAGAATTTTCTCCTGCGGTTGGTGCCCCTGCAGGGAAGTAGCCGATGCTCAGGCTGTGCCCACCCAGGGCTGTGCGCCCTGCCTGGTATCTGATAACCCTTGTGGGTGTCATCTGCATCCTGCCTCTCACCCCACGGATGCCCGTGGCCCCCTCCCTGCGGCCCTGTCGTCACACATGTCCCAGGACTTTGCCGTTATCCCGTGGGGGGCGGGAGAGCCCTCAGCGGTGCGCTGCCGGTTCAGCCTCTTTCCGAACTGGTGAGCACCCTGGTGGAGGAAGGTCAGGAGAAGATTCTACTCTCTTTAGCCTGCAAATGGCTAGTCATGATGGGCGAAGTCGAAGGCCTCGCTGGGCTGAGACTGTTGAGTTTTACCTCCAAAGTGTGTCTGACAGAGTTGCAGGATGGTCCTGGTTTTGGGGGGGCCTGGACAGCGTAGGGACCTGGGTATGGTACTGGGGAGGTGGACGGTGCAGGCTGGCACTGTCAGAGCCACAGCCTTGCTCCATGCAGTCTCCTGGCTGGCACCGAGCGTTGCTGCTGCTGGAATCAGCTTTCCGGGGCCGCCTTGGCGAGTGGGCAGGCTTGTGGGTTCCCGCCAGCGCCTTGGCAATGCAGTTTGGCTTTTGCAGTTTGATGGCCCTCGCCCCTCACCCTCCCTCGCCCCCCTCGCCTCTTCCCCCCACTCTCTCCACCTCCCCCCTTCATTGGAGGAGACCCCCAGCCCACGTGCGCCTTGGACTGACCCACTTATAGGCAGGTCCCTGGTCTCACAGCTGGCCGGTGACTTCAAATGTTGTGTCGCTTACCGTGAGGCCACCCGGGGGGGCAGGGCCAGCAAGGCCCTCTTCAGAAGCTGGTGATTGGGTGGCCCGTGGGCTCCGTGTGGGCTTCCCTGGGCCTGTGCATGGAGTGGTTTTCTGGCCCAGCCAAGCCCTGGCTTCTTCGGGCTCTTCTGCCAGCTGGCCAGCCTGGCACCCAGGTCACTTGGAACTCCGCGGCCACTGCCCCTGGACCCAGCTCTTAGGCTCTAGGTTGTCCCCTGCAGACCTGACAGGGTGACTTCTGGCTCAGGGGATTCAGGCTGTTCAGGGCACAGGTCCCAAGCAGCCACCCCTCACTGCACCCTGAGCTCTGGCATCTGCTTTGCCACAGCACAGTCTCTGCGGCCCCCATGCCGCCGAAGGCCGGCCGACTCAGCCTCCCTGTCCTCCCCGGCCCTGTGCCCAGCTGGAGTTCAGTGCCGGGGCTGGATAGGGGCTGAGCGGTGACCTTGGGCATTGCCACACAGGGGCATGTGGGCTCCCCACCCCGTGTGCATGCGTGCACACACACTCACACATGCTGCTGCCTTCTGGCCAGCCCTTGCGTGGAGCGTGGGTGCCTTCCCAGCAACCCGCTGCTGCTCTGGGCCTCTCCAAGTCCTCCGATCTCCTGATCACACCAGGAGGCCGAACCTCCATCCGGGCAGCCGGGCCTTCTGATGCTGCGAGCTGTGCCCGGCCAGCTCGCGGCTGACCATCTCCCCGGCTGCCAGCGGGTTGGAGGGAGCTGGCACCGTGGCAGAGGCAAAACGCTGCAGAAGCGCTGCAGGTTTTCATATGGAAATGTGAAATAATGGGGTGATTAAATAGAGCTGTATATTAAAGTACATCTGACATTAGAATTACCATAATGTGCTGTAGCCTTAGGCTGAGTACTTTATTTGCCATCTGCGTCGGCCCAAAATCCCCCGGGGAAGCGCTAAAATATTCTGAATAAACTCAGCTCGAGTTCTTATTGAGAGTAAAATACCATTTGTGGCACGTCGTATTGATTCGTCTTAATTGTGGGGCAGAAAAGAACATTCACTCGCTGATGACTTTTGTGCTCGGTGACAAGCTGGCTGAAGTTACTCTAACACTGCGGTTGGTTAACCTGGGCAGACGAGCGGCGGCCAGGGTGGGCACCCTGGCTCCCGGCGGGGCGCTCTGCGACATCCTGGGCGCGGCACGCGGCGTCTGCCTGCTAGCACCCTGCTCTCCTTGGAGGAGGGCGCTGTGTGGGGGAGGGGCGGAGGAAATTCCCCCTCCCCCCCTCCCTCCTCCATGTTGGCTGGGACTCCCGCAACATGGAAGCCCTGGCCAGGTGGGGTGGAGGACACGCCTGGCCTCCCTGCGGGGACGGTCTCCCCCTGGCCTCCCTGCGGGGACGGTCTGCGAGACGCACCGTTACGCCCTTTAAGGAGACAAAAACGAACCCAAGCCGGGTTGGGTGGTGGGGCTTGGTCAAGGCCCCCCACGCCCCTTGGGGAGCGAGGAGGTCTCCGTCCATGAAAGATGAACGAGTCGTCGGCAGGGAAACACTTGTGATGCGGCCCCGGCTCCCCCATCCGCAAGGTCCAGTTTCCCCCCTGTAATTGCCCATCATTATACACCATTTAAATATTCAAGCCCGCGCCACCCACCTCGGGGCGGCAGAGCAGGGGAATAACCTTTAACTTCAGAGACAAACGAGACACATTTCCAAGCGCACGTCTTGCTGTTTCCTTGTGTTTTATCAATCCCCGCGGACGCGGCGCCTGCGCTGTCTCGCCGTGCAGACGGTACCCATACATTACGACTTGTTTGTCGGGTGCGGGCAACGAGTCCCCTCTGCATTGGCTGACCTATGTAGCGCGCGGCGCGGCTCTCCACCTCGCCGATCACCTCCTCGTGGCTAAACGCACCTTCCACTACGGCGAGATTCCCTGCCCCTGCAGCGCTTCTGGGTGGCATGTCGACATTCTGGGGCATGTAAGCGACGGCAGGATGGAGACCTGGACGGCGTCGTGGGTTCCAGAGGGGGGAGGAGGGAGAGGTGGGGGGAGGAAGAGGAGGGTGCTCCTGGCCTCGTGCTGCGCCCGCTGCCTCCTGAGACACCGTGAGCTGTGCACACACGTGCATGCACGCGCACACCCATGCACGCACGCCCTCCCACGCCCGCAGCCACGCCTGCTGTTTGCTTGACTCACTCTTTATTGTTCCTAGATGATAAGGGTGCTCTGTGTTCCGTGCTCCCTCCGCACCTTCTCTGCCAGACACTGTCCCCAGAGCTCCCGGTCCTTTCAGAAGCCCCGCGTCTGGGGGGTGGGTGGGCTCCGGGGGAGAACACACCAGAATCCGTGGCGAAGTCGAGGTTCTTTCCAAGAGCTCCACGGAAGGCAGGGAGCCGCGGGCTGGGAGCTCTCAGCTGCCTGGGGAGCCATTTCCAGCAGGCAGGGCACTTCGCACAGAGGGGCGGGGGGCCGGAGAGACGGCCGGGCTGTGTTGCGGACCTTGAGGGTGCCGTGAGCGGCCGCCTGCAGTCCCCCCGCCGGCCCCTGCGGCTCGTCCGCCCGACGGCAGCGCCGTTCTCACCCTGCCCCAGGTGCCCTGCGGTCAGCGGTGTCGCCTCGGTCGGGCCGTGGCTGCTCCCGGCGCCGGCTCTGCACACCTGGCCTGACCACAGAGCAGTTGAGCGTTGACAGTGAGGGGCGGGGGTGGGTATCTGGGTGCTCGGTGCTTGCGGCTGCAGTTCCGTTTCAATCCCTTCCTGTTCCGCTGAGAGGCTGGAACCTGCTGTTCCTGCAGGAGGAGGCTCGTGGCGGTGGCCCAGGTGACAGGTCCCTCCCGGCCGGGTCCGCCCGCCTCGGGGTTCAGGCTCGCCCCGTGTGGCTGCTCTCCGCTGTCCCAGTCGCGCTTCGGAAAGGGGGGGTCTGAGGCGAGACTCCCCTCTCTCCGCGCGGCGGCTCCGTCCACGGGTCCTGGAGCGCCTGCGCCACCCGCTCTTGGCCTGAGTGGGCCGCGCGGGTGCCCCTGGGAACCTCCTTCTCTGCGTGTCCTCAAGCTCCGTGGACGCATCCCCAGGCCCCTCGAGAGGGGTCTGCCCTCTCGGAACCCGGGGTCCACCTCGAGCCTGGGTCTGCAGCGTCCTCCCCCGGGCCTACTGCCCTCACTCTGCACACGGACCCGGTTTCCCCTGCGAACCCAGCTGCATGTCACCCTGACCATGACAGCCCAGGGGGTCACCCCGTCCCTCCCGGGCCTGCTCCAGGTGGGCCTTGCAGACGCTTGGCACAGGAGGCCTCCCCTCCTGCCCTGGCCTGTGGGCTCGCCCAGGCACGGTCCCCTGCAGCCCTGGCCACACAGCGGGCACCTTCTGCCTCGGCGGAGGAGGGAGGAGGAGCAGATGAGTCCAGGCTGCAGAGAGGCCCGGTGCGCTCCTGCGGCTCTGGCCGCGCGTGGCGGGCAAGTCCCGTGTGCTTGCCGGCTTGTTCAGGGACGGTGAGGGCGCCTGGGAGCGGGCAGGGGGTGCAGTGCTCCAAGGCCAGGCCTGTGGAGCGCAGGCTTCTGCGGGGGCCTCTCTGCCGCCCACAGGAGCCCTCTGTGCCGCCCATAGGACCCCGAGCCAGCTCTTGGGTGCCGTCCACCCTGCACCTTCCCTCCAGCACCAGGCGCAGCCGGGGCTCCCTGTCTGGCTGGCACTGTTGTCCACGCCTGCTTCCTGCCCACCCCTTCCCCAGGTGCCTGTGGGAAGTCACCTGGCCCGAGCCTCCTTCGAGTCCACAGCCTGGCCCCACACCCAGCTCCCGTGTGGCCTCCTGCAGGGAGGGGCCGTGGCCGCCCCTCTGGGCTGGCCTGCGACCGGCTGCAGCCACGTGGGTGGCCCCCTGAGGCCATGGCCTGTGCGCGTCCAGACTCAGCGCCAGCCTTGGGCTCAGCCCCGGGGTGGTCCCGGGCTGTGCGCCCCACGAGCTGCGGGCCCCAGGCTGAGCCTGCCTGCCTTTCCCTGTGAAGTCGGGGTTCAGGTGCTCCCCGCCTCTGCTTGAGAGCCAGGCCTGCGCTGGCGCGTGACTTCGGCGCGGAGCTGAACTCTACCGTCGAAGGCCAGTAGTGACCGAAAGAGCAGAGCCCGAAGCATGGTGGGGGCACTCGTGGGGGGATGGTTCTGGGCCTGTGTCCAGCGGGCCAGCGTGCATCAGGTGGAGGACGACAGGCTGGTCTTCCGGCCAGGGCCAGGGCCGGCCGGGGCGTGGAAGTGGGCATGTGCAGCTGGCAGCAGTGCCCAGGGCGAGTGACTGGGGTATCTGCTGGGGGCAGGGTGCTGGACCGATCCTGAAGGCTGAGTGACCACTGCTCTTCCAGGGTGCAGGGACCCTCTGCTCTGTGACCTGGGAGGATGGCGGCCGGTGCTGCAGAGGGCAGCGTGGCAGTGGGCAGGGCGGTGGCGACGGTGTCTCAGTCCACTCGGGAGTCACCAGGGTGGCGGGCATCTGGGTGGTTGAAGCGGTGGCCCCGAGGTGTGGGCTGGTCTGGGTGGGCCGGGGCTCTGGGAGTGCTGAACAGTCCGGAATTGGCTGGAGGAGGCGGAGGTGTGGCGCCTGGAGGGCAGCCTGGGGGGGGGGGCGGAGCTTACTCCGTCATGGGTGATGACATGGGGCACGCTGACGCGGGCACAGGCCGGCCGGACGCAGCGTTAGCACAGGGCGCCGGCAGTCCTGGAGGCTTAGCCGGGCCTGTCACGGCAGACAGGCCAGCGCGGTCCCCTGCCGAGAGCCGGGGTCCAGCCCTGGTGACTTTTCACCAAACAAGTCACAGCCAGTCAGCGACCTTGAGCGACCTTGGGCCTCCCAGCCTCCTTTATTTCCTGTAAATGGTCCCGCTGTGAGGGGTGGGGGCGGGGTACAGGAGTCCAGGAGGGACGAAGCAGCTGAGAGGCTGGTCACTCCCTTGCATGCTCTCCCAGCGCCCGGCGGCTCTATCGGTAAGTGGGGGGGCCTCGTGTCCGCCCCCCCGGACACAGGTGTGTTCCTCGCAGCCCAGGACTCAGTGCACAGAGATGCTCAGCTCCGGGTTGTTCCCCGAAGAAGGGGGGCAGGCGCAGCCCCTGCTCTCAGCACACTCTGCTGCCTCCATCACTCGGCTCCGTCTACCCCGCTCTCCCCTCTCCTGGGCCAGGTGAGCTGGGGGCCCGGGTGCAGAGGCAGAGGCCCTCTGTGTCTGGTCATGGCTGTCTGGGGTGCTATGTTGAGGATCCCGAGGCCTGGAGGAGCGTGCAGGGATGGATTGGTAATGTCTGCCACAGGCACTGGTGAAGGGATTTGGGATCTGCCAGGCAGGCTGACTCAACACCTCATCACCTGGGAGACAGGTACAGGTGGGCATGGTGCCCCCCCCCGCAATCAGCACCCAGCAGCACCCCGCAGAGGGCATCCGGACTTTCCCTGGAGATGATCAGCCTGGTGTTACTGAGTTCCTCTGAGGCTAGCCGAGGCGGCACATCCCACATAGTGATGGTGTTGAGGCTGGAGCCACAGCTGCCCCACCCCCACCGGGCCCTGGGCTTGGGCCACTTGTCTCTGCTGGCTGGGCTGCTCCAGCGTAGGCCTCTGGGCTGAGACCTGAAAGGTGGTTTATTGTCACTGCTCATGATCCTGCTCTCCTCGCCGCCCCTCCCCCGGGAGAGCTGAGTGTGTTGATGACGCCGCGTTCCCATAAACTCAGACCTCCCAAGACCCCGAGGTGCGAGCGGACATCCTGTTTCTGGCATCGTGAGAGGGGAACCTCCATCTCTAAGCTGAAGTTGAGTTTTTGAATGAGTGAGGAGCCGCCACACCTATGGGATGGTTGTGACGACGATCGTCGTTGTGGGGACCACACGGTTGGCAGAGGCTCTGGCGGGGTGAGGCGACTGGCCAGTGAAACCAGCCCTCGCCCAGGGCACCGTCATGGGGATGGCCAGAGGAAGGCCAGGCTGACGGGGACCTTGGCTCCTGCCCTGTCTATGCCTCTGGCGGGTGACACCTCATGACCTGTCACCCCTGAGGGGCATGTTTTCCCCAGCCACACGCTCACGCTGTGAGCCCCCTCCCTCCAGGCGCCAGGTACTGGTTGGGTCCATGGAAGGTCAGACAGCCGGTCCTGCCCCAGGGACACCTGTGTGACAGAGATCTTCTCTGCTGTTTTCTCTGCGAAACAGGTTTGGGCAGGTGCCGAGGGCGGCACCCACTGAGGGTTGGGACCCACCTGGGGGCCGGAGCCGGCCTGGGAGGGGCACGCCCGCCTCCTGCAGGCCAGGCCCGTGTGGACACAGGTGGCCGGCTGCAGGGCACCATGGGAGCGAGGCCCGGCTCTCTGCTTTGACCTCTGGCTTTGGGGGAGGACAGCTCTGCAGGGCGCCCCCGGCCCTGACTGAGCTGCCAGGTGGCGTCTCCATGTCCGTCCTCCTGCAGGCTGGGCTGCCCTTCCGGGTGCTGGGCCTTGCCCCGGAGTGCCCTGGCGCACGGGCACACTGTCTGGGCACCTTGACTTTGGAGAGTGGCTCAGTCCAGCCTGGGTTTTTACTGCCTTGACTACCACCGCCCCCCGCCTGAGAGTCAGCAGCATAGAAGGAGGCACGCAGACCGTGGGACAGCCCCCACGTGTGGGTCCTTTGCCAAACAGTTGAGAGTGACACGTTCTTCGTGTCCTCCACCTGTAGCCTCGCCTGTGTCCGGCGGCCTACAGGGGAACCCCTCAGGGCGTTGGTGCGGCCGCCACGCAGGCAGAAGGCACTGGGCCTCCCCACCAGGCTGGACGATAGAACGAGACAGACAGAACCCGAGGCCGGGCTGTCTGCTGGGGTCACGCCACTTACCGGGGCTCAGATCAGGCTCTCGGGGGCCCCCAGCCCCTCTCCAGTGTCCAGTGCTGGACCCATTGTGTGGACGGCACCCCGAGGCTCTGGGGGGCCTGCTGGGGGGGTGTGGGCCAGGGCCTGGGGCAGAGTCAGTGCCGCCTGCTCGCCACGGGGGTCCTGGTGGAGGTGGCTCTGGCTGGTCGCCAGGTGCTGGGTTGAGGGGGTGTGGCAGCTGGGAGACTGTGGGTCCCTGGGACAGAGGGTGGTGGCCAGGGGCAGGAGGGGCCCGGAGTCTCCTGTGGCTGGGTCCCTGGGATAGAGGGTGGACGGCCGGGGGCAGGAGGGGCCCGGAGTCCCCTGTGGCCAGGTCCCTGGGATAGAGGGTGGACGGCCGGGGGCAGGAGGGGCCCAGAGTCCCCTGTGGCCAGGTCCCTGGGATAGAGGGTGGTGGCCGGGGGCAGGAGGGGCCTGGAGTCCCCTGCGGCTGTCCGTGACCGTGTGGGCGGCAGGTGAGGACCAGTTGGGGGTGAGGACCAGTTGGCAAGTTTTCGAATACAACACTGTTCTGCGTTGCTCTTCAAGGACCTGACGTTGCTGAGAAGCGAGCAGGAGGCCGGGCGCTCAGGGCTGCTCCTGGCAGGAGGTGGCCGGGAGTGGTCACCTGCATTGTCTGGGGAGGGCCGAGGGGGGCTGGGAGGGCCGGGAGCTTAGCTTAGAGAGCGCGGAGCTGTCAGACGCCAGGCAGGTCCTCACCTGCAGCTAGACCTGCCATCTGTAGGGGAGCCTGGGCTCCAAAGCTCTTTGGGGGTACGGGGGTGTGAGCTACACGGCCTGGCCGGCGACGCTGGCCTGGTGGACACACGGACCTCTGCCCACTTGACAGTGAATTATCCCCTCAGCTTCCTTTGTGGGTGGTTCCAGCTGAGGTTACCCACGCCCCCTGCCCCCTGCTTTTTTTAAAACAAAGTGGGAGCTTCGAGCAGCTGCCGATCCCTGGCGCTGCCACGTGCTTTCCCAGCAAGCCTGTCCGCGGCCATCCTGGCCGAGGAGAGCCTTCCCTCTGGCAGGGGAAGTCCCTCTGCTTTTGGACGGATGCCCATTGTCCTCGCTGGCTGTAGAACCTTCTAGAAAGCATGTGGCCATGAGAACAAGACCCTGGGCGAGCTTTGGAGAGAGCCAAGGGGGTGAGGACAATGGAAGGGGAGATGGGGACGGGAGGTGTCTGACTTAGGAGGGCGGACAGGCTGCCAGGGGGCACCTGCTAATGGGGTGTGGGGCCCAGCACAGCCTTTATGACAGGAAGGTCTGTGACCCGGTAGGAGGCGGGGCTGCATGTGTGCGATTAGCTCCTGTGTCAGGGAGGGCCTTTTATTTACCTGTTCACTTACTATGATTGCCTTGTTCTGTCTGCTTCAGGGAAGGGCCTGAGGAGGCCTGTGTGGGCCCCTCCCCCTCTCCCCCTCCCTCCCCCTCCCTCCCAGTACTGTGTGCACTAGCTAATACACTGCGGACGGGCTCCTCGGACACTGGCACTGTGTCCTAGCTGGAGTCCGGGGGGGGGGGCGGCTGCAAAGCTGTATGCCCCAGAGCACCCCCAGTGAGAAACCGGATGCCCAGGCCCCCCGGCTGTCTCCCAGGTGGGGGAAATTCTCCCTTGGGACCCCAGGGTGGGGGCCTGGACCGCCCAGCCCTCCTGGGAGGAGCAGGCACCCCAAGAAAGAAAGTTGCCCCAGGATTTCTCCCTGAGCCGGGTTGCGCAGCGAGGTGGGCTGAGCTGAGCAGCGAGGTGGGCTGAGCTGTGCACCTCTCTCCGCCACTTGCTGCCTCCCCCCCGTCTTTCCACACCCAGACACGCAGCACCCAGACGCGCGGCACCACGTGGGAGGGGAGCACGCGTGGCCCGACAGGCACCGAGCCTGTCTGGTCTGGGTCCCTGAGGACTGGCACTGGTGGTGTGGCAGCCTCTCTGCCCTGCTCCTGGGGCACCTCTGCGCGTGCCCGCATGGGCTGGCCCACGGGGGCTCTGCCTTCCAGCGTGGTCCAGGGGGCCAGGGTCCAGTCAGGGCACTGTCACAGCGTCATTGGGTTTCCGCTGATCAGGGTACAGCCCCCCAGAAACATAATCCGTGGGCGAAGCATAAACCTGTGCGCAGGGTCACAGATGCTGGCACCTCTGTCCCCACCGTGCAGGTCATGGGAGATGGCTGTTCCTCGACTGGCAGGGCTTGCGCTGGGCCCTGGGCAGCAGCTACGCTGCACAGGAGCTGGACTCCCCCGGTGCCAGGGGCATCTGCAGAGAGATGGGTGTTTGAGGCTCGTGACGGGGGTGCTTCATGACGGGGGTGCCTCGCCCTGGGTCTGGACGAGGTTCCGAGCCCTCGGCCTCCCTGGGCAGGCATGACGGCAGCGTCTGCCTGAGGTCCAGTCTAGGGAGAGCTGGAGAAGACACCAGCTGAGAAAGTGGGGGGCTTCACCCTGGCTGGATGAGGACTGCCAGCAGGCAGGTTCTGGAGGACTCCTGCAGCCTCCACCTTAGGACTGCCCGGGGATGGACAGAGACGGTGACATCCTGGCACCGTGTCCACTCTGATGTGCTCCCGATGGCCCCGGAGACGGTCTGTGGCAAATAAGCACTAGCCACCAGTCAGGCTGACCGCCCTGTGGGCGGGGACCACGTGGCTTCGTTCCATTAGCATTCCGGTGGGGCTCCGAGATGTGGCATGGGGAGGGGGTTGTGGGGTCTGTGGAGACCGGACCCCACAGCCTGGTTAGGGGGTGCGTGTGAGGACTCGGGGGGCTGGGGGCCGCTGTCACGCAGGTGGGATTCCTTTAGGGCCTAGCCGTGTGTACAGACCCACACTGTGTGCGTGAATGCTGGTGCGTGGAGACCTGGAGTCCACGCAAGCTGGAAGCCCAACCATATGGGCGGTTTTCTCTGAAAGGAGAGACGCGGTGTCTGCAAAGTGGTCAGGTCTGACCCGTGGCTTTGAGGACTCCTTGGATGGGGTGTTGGTGGCTTGTCAGTGACTCCGGGGAGGGCGCGGTGTTGGGAGACATCTTTCACGCTCCTCCGGGGAGGGGCTTCTAGTCGACAGAGGCCGCTGGGCCCTTGCTCGGCCCCGCCCCCTACGAACTGCTGGGGGCTCCCACCCCAAACACAGAGAGATGGCGCCTGATGCTCGGAGCCACGGTTGGCATCCTGGCGCATGGACACAGCTGCCTGGCACGCACCGTCCGCTTGATCCTCACCTCCCGGAGCGCTGTCTCCGCGGCAGCTGAGACCCTGATAGGAGTGCTCTCTTTGGGGGCTTGCTAGAAGTGGCTGGCCTGGCTTGGTCAGGCCCACTGCCCAGAGAAGCTTCCAGGGGCCCAGCCGTGTGGCAGCAGCCCTCAGCCACCCCTCAGGCGCCCCCTCCCTCTGCAGCCCCTGGCTCAGGAGTGCACC
>PVHY01032119.1:0-12098 GCA_004024945.1 Uropsilus gracilis | reverse complement strand
GGACACTCGTGGGAGCCCAGTGCGGCGCGGGGCCAGGCGGCCCCTCAGGGTGGACAAGGAGCCCGCTGGAGTCCTCCCCGCCCTGCCCCCCGTCACTCCACCACGGCTGGACACAGGCCGCGCTCTGGGCCTGGGATGCAGAAGCCCCTCCCGAGAAGGGGCAGGGACAGAGCTCAGGTGGGGCTCGGGGCGGGGCCACAGCTGCCCCTTGTGGCCAGCGCCCTCTCGTGGCCAGCGCGTCCTCCGGGACTCATGACGGCCTAGGCGATGCGGCTCTCGAGGGCGGTCCCAGCGGAGGCTGACCTGCCCGCACCCCAGAGGCCGAGTCCCACCTGGAGCTGTGTCTACACCCGCACATACACGTCTGTCTGCAGTGGCACCAACATGCACGCATCTACATATGTACTCATACCTGCATGTGCCTACATGTATGTACATGCATGGGCTCGGCGAGGGCAGGTGGTGGCTATAGTCAGATATACACATATATGTATAAAACTCTGCACCTGACCCCCGGCCTTGTCTACACCTGACACCGGCTCTTCCACACCTACACCCGGCTCTTCTACATCTGACACCGGCTCGTCTACACCTGCACCCGGCTCATCTTCATCTGCAGCCCGGCTCGTCTACACCTGACACCATCTCGTCCACACCTACACCCGGCTCGTCTACACCTGACACCAGCTCGTCTACACCTGCACCTGGCTCCTCTACACCTGCACCCGGCTCATTTTCATCTGCAGCCCGGCTCGTCTACACCTGACACCAGCTCGTCTACACCTGCACCCGGCTCTTCTACATCTGCAACCTGGCTCGTCTACACCTGACACCATCTCGTCCACACCTACACCCAGCTCATCTACACCTGACACCAGCTCGTCTACACCTGCAGCCTGTCTCATCTACACCTGCAGCCCGACTGGTCTACATCTACACCCGGCTCATTACACCTGCACCCGGCTCATCTACACCTGCACACAGCTCGTCTATCCCTGCATACGGCTCATCTATCCCTGCATCCGGCTCGTCTACACCTGACACCGGCTTATCTACCCCTGCACCCGGCTCATCTACACCTGCACCTGGCTCATTATACCTGCACCCGGCTTGTCTACACCTGACACCAGCTCATCAACACCTGCACCCGGCTCGTCTACACCTGACACCGGCTTGTCTACACCTGCAGCCTGGCTCATCTACACCTGCACCCGGCTCATCTACACCTGCACCTGGCTCATTATACCTGCGCCCGGCTTGTCTAAACCTGACACCAGCTCATCTACACCTGCACCCGTCTCGTCTACACCTGACACCGGCTTGTCTACACCTGCACCTGGCTTGTCTACACCTGCACCTGGCTCGTCTACACCTGCACCCAACCACATCCATAGCTGTGCGTCTCTCAGGTCCTTTTTGGGCGACGCTTTACGGACGCTGACAGGTAGGACAGTGAGACGGGCCACAGGTCACCCTCTGAAGGACTGACCTGGGCATGAGCACCCCGAGGACTCCCGAGGATGCCCATCTCTCTCTCCTGCCCCACCCTGTGGACACCCCTCCTGGGACTCCCTCCCCCTCCCCCCAGCAGGTGGGCCCCCTCCCCTGCGGGCCACGGGCACCCCCAGAATACCCCAGGGGACTCACAGGCGCGTCCAGCCCCTCCGGCCACCGACAGGCCGCGCTGTCCTCCTCTCCTCCATCCTCCTCTCCGGGAAGGCGCTTGGCGCCCCATCCGGTCTGAAGATGCTGTGGTCACCTCCGCCCAGCTCCTCCTCTAGCGGCCACCCACTGGGTTCCCTCTCCGTGTGCTGGGCCAAGCTCCTGCGCGGTCTCCCCGCCCGGCCCGCGCCCAACCCTCAGCTGTGCGTCGGCTGCCCCCGGGTGCCCCCGCGCCCTTCCGCTCCAGGCTGACCAGGCTGACCAGGCTGACCAGGCTGACCGCCTGCCGCGCCACACACAGCTGCGCCCGCACCTCGGGGCCTCATTCGGCCAGGGGACCCCTCGCCCCAGGCCTGAGTTGCGAGCTCTGGGCCACCCTCGCCTGCATCTCAGGGACGCACTCGGGTTCCCTTCAGCCAAGCTGGGCCCTGGCTGCTGGCCAGGCCCGAACAGCACCAGGTGCGGTCGTGACCGAACCCTCATCCTGGACTCGGTGGGTCATTGCGTTCGCACGGCGGCCCCCCTCCCCCCCCCCCCCCCACGCAGACAAGACCAGGACCATGACTTCTGTGTCCCCCCTGACAGGGGCCGCCGGGCGCAGGCAGGCCTCCAGCCCTCTGCGGCACCAGCTCTGCTGACCCCACTCTGTCCACTTCGCCGCCGGCCACCTGCGGCCACCTTCGCACGCAGTACAGACAGAACCTGGGCAGCATCGCCTGGCCACAGGTGCAAGGACAGAGTGTCCCCTGGCCTCGAAGCCCGCACCCCGCTGATACACAGGCCACGGTGCCCCGCACCTCCCCACCTGCGCCTCGATCTCCGGCCAGGAGGACCTCGCCTTCGCCGCCCCCAAGGACAGAGCCCTGACCTCCCAGCAGGACAGTGAGCGAGCCTCGTGGGACTGAGGGCCCAGGTGACCGACGTCCGGCTGGACAGAGCCCGAGTCCCTCAGGCGCTCTTACTGGCCTCGACGTGCTGGGGAGGCGTGGAGTCTCCTGTTCCACTTCTCCGTCCACCTCCCTGCCCATTGCCGTGTATCTTGGTGGTGGCTCTTGTTGGTCCTCTGGCTGCTTCCGTGAAAGGTGACGTAGAAAGGAGAGACTTTGTGCCATGTCAGAAGCTCAGCGTGGGTGGGGGGGACGTGGATGCGACGTGGATGATACAAATGCAAATGATGGGTCTAGCCCATTGCAGTAGAAGGCGATGATGTAACAGAAGCTTCAACTTGCTGTTGGATGTGTCGTTGGATGCGTGCGTCATCACATGCCGGAGCCGTGCGGAGGGTGGACTCAGGCTCCAGGGCCCCAGCAAGTTGCTATGTTGACCCAGAATCGCCAGAGAGCCTCCTCCAAGCTCGCCGCCCCCCCTTTCCCCCCGCTCTCACTGCGGCCTCCCCACACCCTCCCAGGCATCCGCCCTCCCAGCGTCACACCCGCCTCTCCGAGCCGCCCTCTTCCCAGGCCTGTAAAGCACACTCCCCTCTGCTTCAAAGAGCCCAGCGAGGCCGCTGGCCGCCGCCCGCCCTCTGCCAGAAAAGTTCCCACCAGGCTGGCTGGCCACACCCTGGCCACTTCCCGTAGAGCCATGACTCACCTGGGGAGGGAGCGGAGAGCACGCGCTTGACGAACCCCCAAAGCCAGCCACCTCCTAGGGTTAGGTGAGGGTTAGGGTTAGGGTTAGGGTTAGCACCTGTTGGTTTCCCCGGCAGCCGGGACAGGCATGCGCTGTCATCCCGGAGTTTGCACACGGCCCCCGTGGCCATCTCGGCATCGGATTCAAGCTGAGCTGGACGCTGCCATGGAGACGCTTGCCCTGGCCGCTGGTTCTCCTGGCACCGCCCACCCTCCTGGGGGGAGGTGGCTTTCTCGTGGGTGGCAGGTGTGCCTGAAATGGGAGTGGAGATGTGTGCAAGGGGATGCGCTCTGTGTTCTGTGCTGCTTGACGAGACACTCAGCCTGGGCGTCCTCTCTCCGGACAGCTTCGACGTGAGCGTCTGCAGACCAGAGACTCGAACTCGCAGGACCAAGTGGCCTCCCAGCACAAAGTCAGCGTCTGTGTGTAGTGACGAGGGACGCAGACAGGCCCGCAGGCCGGCAGGCCCACAGGGTCCCCGACAGGTGGGAGCCCAGCTACTTGAGTCTCCAGCTCCTGCCCTACAGGGCATGGCGCACAGCCACTCTCGACAAGCGTGGGAGTGCCACAAAGTCAGAACGGTGGATGAGACGCGTCCTAAGGGGTTGACGTCTTGCGTCTTCGTTCCTGAGATGCTGCTGATGACGGAGACAAGGTTTATGCAGGTGTGAGGATGCAGGCGTTCCTGGAGGGACGGGCATTGGTGGAAAGGCGCCCACAGCCTTCAGCGTGTTCAGCATCCAGGCGTCCAGCGGATTCCACCAGGAAGCAGTGGGTGACTGGGACGCGCAGCCATCTCCCTCCAGGCCGGGACCAGCTCATGGCAGCATTAGCTCCACAGCTAGGAAAACACGGTCATGACGTCTGGGTTCGGTTGCATCATTTTATGTAAAACTGTGCAGCCCAAGGACTGATGGATGCCACGTGCTTCAGAGAGCTTCTGCCAACCCCCAGCGTGGGGACACCTGGGTAGTGACCACCACGAACCTCACCCCCACGATTTCAGGTGCGACACTGCGGTGAGCTGATGGCGATATCAGCAGGGATCCTGCCAGACGAGGATAGTCCCTGTGGCCACCAGGGCACTGGAGAGGCCATGGCCCCTTACTCTCCTGGCTGACCCGAAAGAGCAAGGTGACCTTCGTGGAACTGCGCACACTCTGCCGCTGGGTTTCCCATCTGATTTCAGAGTCCATCTTACTTAGCAACCACCCTTTCTTACCCCGACAGCCGCCTATGACACCTTCGATCCCAGCCCCAATTTGAGATGCGACATGTCATTCCTGCAACACTGTCCTTTCAAACAGCCGCCACCCAGCTCCGAAGCAGCCTGTAGCAGTGTCACCGCCCCACTTATGGACCCTGCCCGGGGCACCAGGCAGGATTCTGAACACGCTGAAGGTTGTGGGCGCCTTTCCATCAATGCCCGTCCCTCCAGGAACGCCTGCATCCTCACACCTGCATAAACCTTGTCTTCATCAGCAGCATCTCGGGAACAAAGATGTGAGACATCAACCCCTTAGGACGCATCTCATCCACTGTTCTGACTCTGCGGTGCTCCTTTCCGCAATCCTTGCCCATGTGATCAATCTCCGGATTCCACTCAGGGTCCAACAGCAACAGGAGGCTGGAGAGAGGAAGGCAAGTCTAAGGTCACAGGTCGCCAGCTGTCTCACCCAGGCAGCATCTGCGCATCTAGGAGCTCTGAATCCAGGTCTCCTACGGGGGCAGCTCTGTGCCGTCCATGAGGTCCCGGAGCTGGAGGCTCTGCTCACAAGGGCCCAGGACCCAGCTCACAGAGGAGCCGTAGGTGTGTCCACAACGGGCGCCCTGCAGGGTCCCCTTCACAGTGCACGGTGGCAGTCAGAAGGCCGAGCCAGCAGCCCTGGATGCCAGATAGCACCTCAGTGGACTCCACAGCACCCGGAGGCAGTGCCAGGGAACCGGAGCTGCGAGCAGCCCCCAGGGGTGGCCAGGGTGACAGGTAGTGCTGGTCAGCGTCAGCCACCAGGAGGCGAAGCCGGAGACACCGGTGCTGCAACCCCCTGCAAACCATCGCTGTGAACCGACAGACAACAGCTCTTGCCACCCAGGCTGAGGCTGCCAGCCTTTCTGGCAGGCAATCCCAGAGGCAGGCTGGAGGCAGCTGAGGCAGCCATGACATGGAGACGGTCTCAGAGATCTGGAGGCCTGACGTCCACAGACGTCTGCAGTGGCCTCCGATTCCCACAGAGGTCATCTGTGGAAGGTGATCCTCTCTTTGGAGGCTGGCTGCTCTCTGCTCCTCCCTCCAACCCTAGCAGCTGGTTCCTGCCCTGCCTTCTCCCCCACCCTACAAGCCTGAGGATCCCGCGGTCCAGCCGCATAGGGAAAGGTGCCTGAGGGAAGGGGTAAGGATTGCAATCAAGATGATCAAGAGGATCTCTTGGGCAGGAGCGCACAGTGGCCCCGCTCTTGATCCGCTGGCCACGAGTTTATTTTTCACACAGATTTTGTACAATTCATGTAACGCGTTTCAGCGAATACAGTCTTTTCTCTTAAGGTCAGTTTTGCTGGAGGTTATCTCTCTATAGGTGTCCGCCTACCCAGGATAGCTACCCAGGATAGAGGGTGCCTATTCAGGAGAGATGGCATCAGCCTCTCTATAGGATGCCTTTGTTATCTAAACTGATAGTTTACCCGGCTTCCTGATATCTATGCTTTACTTTGATGGGCAAGAGTTTAGTTCCTCATATTTGTGAGGATTTGCTCAGCGGGTAACCTTTTTCTACCCCCCACATGACCAGGCCATTTTCCATGCCCGGCATTTGATTGGTCCGGTGACCACCAATCAGCCCACTTTCATTCCCAGGCCATGTAATTAGCTTGACTGACAGTTGGAGAACAACAACCTGATGGGTCGATTTGTGATCCTAGAGGCAGACACAAAAGGCCAAAACCTGGCCTACAAGTCAAGGGCAGGAGCCTCTGCTTTCAAGTTATCCTGCTCTCCCCTCAGCCTCTGACACCCTGGCTCCTTAGATTCATCACTGCACCGGCCTCCTGATCTGACACCCATCGAATGCTCACCATCTGAGCAGTGAGCCAGAGGGAATGTGGGACAGAAGAGCTGCCTGGTGCCTGCAAGGTGGCTGCCCTGAGTTCAAGGGCAGAAGAGGCCAAGAGTAAAACTGAAGGAAAGGACTGTTGGTCAGCCTGGAATTGCAGGACCACTTGGCCATCTTGCAGGAACACAGCCTCTTGGCCTCCAGTCCTTGTCCTTTGCTTGAAGAACTCAAAAAGTGACCTGCTTTTAGTTTCCTATCACGAGTCCACTGTAATTATAACAAAGGCAAGTCATGTTTCCTCCGAATTGTCAAAGAAGGACCAACATATGACCAATCACCACTTCCAGCGAGGTCGGGGCAGCCCGCCAAACACACTTGGTCTGTGTTAGCAAAACCTGTGAGGCTGCAAATGTATCCAGAGCCGTAGTGCAGCCTCTGTGACCAGGAGCTCATGTCCTGGGGTCATAAAGTCCCTGAGGTGCTGACGCTCATGAATCGGGATTGCCAGAGACCTAAACTTCGCTTCACATCACTGGACTGGTTTTAGAGATGCGTCCCACCTTGCTGGGCTTTCCTACGTCATTTTTCTTCTCTTTGACCTTCCTTGTCCAGTTGGGAAACATCCATGACATCACAACGGGGTCCTGCCTTCTGCTCCTCACCATCTCACACTGAATAACGCCGCCCCTCCCCGGAGAAAGCCTGCCCTGCCTCCCAGAAGGCCAACAGTACAGAGCTGGTTTTCTGTAAATGTTACATGATAATGACAAAAACATAAGCTATTTTGGAGAGAAAGCAGCTAATCTGACTTCCCATCTGGTTTCCCGGAAACATTCTCCCTGAGCATTTCCTGTGAAAATGCCAAGTGTCTTCAGCGTGGACAGAGCTGATCCCAGCTTGGGCGTGTTAGTCTCGCTTCCCTTCCTGCCACTTTGCTCTTGCTTCAAGTACTTGAAATTTCCAATTAGGATAAGATTTATGGTTTGTTGAAATACTCTTGCTCAGCTCTTGCCCTCCTCTCTTCTGGAAGGTTCCACAGGGCTGTGTACACTGTGCCTTTCTAAGCACAAGCCCCTGCTTCCCTCGTTGTTATTTTTAGCCAGTTTAGAGTGGGTCTGGACCCTGCCATTTGCATGCAGAAACCCGCCTCCTGATAGTTCCTGTCCTGGGCAATAAAAATAGCAACAAAACCCATCGTGCTTTGAGGCGCTTGATTATTTTAGTACAAGAAGTGAGAAAATTATAAGTAAACTAGACAGATTAGGGGAAATAAAAATAAAATTCTTGAGCTAAAGATGTCTGTGATCAGATCCTGAAGAAACCAGACACCATTCTCCCATATCTTCTGTTGAAGTAACATATATAATTCAATCAGGTCAAAACAATCCTCTTTGGACCTTAACAATAGCCAGATGTTTTTATAGCATATGGATTTTGTTAACTGTGTAAAATACACAGAGCATCATGTGGATTGTCTAATCCTTTTTTGAATAAAGTGTGAAGCATATTCACACAGAGGTACATCTAAATCCAAACTATTTCCATCTTTCCAAAGAGAATTTCTGTTCCTGTTAAACAATAAACCTCAACTCCCTCTTCCCCCAGTCCTAGCAACCATCACTTTACTTTGTTTCTATGAAGCTGACCTGTTTCAGATATATTTAGCCTTTCATGATTGCTCATGTAACAATCTTCAGGGGTAAATGCTATTCCTTTGCGTGTATATGCTAAACTGATACATCTGTCTGTCTAAGCATTTTTGTGTTGCTTCTACCTTCTGGTAATCATACGTGTTATGAAAGTGGGTATGCAAATATGTCTTCAATATTCGGCTTTCGTGGTACATTTAGATATTAAACTTCTAAATTATGTGCATATCTATTTTTAATTTTTTGTAGACCACCATGCTGCTTTCTAAAGCAGCCCCATCACTGCGCGGTTCCACCAGCCATGCAACCATTCTCTCCACATGCCTGTCAACACCTGCTATTTTCTAGGTATTTTTTATTATCAATAGTAACATTCCTTCTTGTCTTGCAATCTCCTAATTATGAAGGAGGATGGGCATCTACTCCTATGTTTGGCCATTTCTCCATCTACTCTAGGGAAATCTTTGTTTTCTCGTTGCCCTTTCTTTGTCATGTCGCCAAGTTGTAGGGGTTTTATATACATTGGATACGCATCCTCATCCTCGCATCCTCAATCAAACCTGTCCTTTGCAAGTACCTTCTCTCATTCTCTAGGATGTTCTTTGACTCCGGCCTGCCCTTTGATGATTAGAAGTCTTAATTTTCATCTTTTTTCACTTTTGAGTGACAGTCACAGGAATTAAAATGCTCCCCTAAAATCAAACTGTTAGCTGCAGAGTTCACATTGGAATCCAAGTCCATCTGTGGAGTTTCATCTGCTTCCTACTGTACTTCCTATCTGACTTCCAGCAACAGACAGCTACCAGCAAGCTGAAAGTTTGAGGAGAAGGTAAATGATCGCTTAGGATCTGAGCAGACACTCAACACTATAAAACGGTTTGGCAAGAGTATGCTAAGTCCATTGTGTATTGGCTAAGTAGATCAGCATGATTATTACATCATTAATAAAAACCACCTTACAGGAAATGTAAAAAAAATGGCAGCGACCTGGATACCTATAGCGAACTCATTCATCCTGCCTTTGTAGAACAGTCACCGAGGAGGGGTTAACCACTTGCATCACCACGAATCAATCACCACCATCACCAGCACCCTCTCCTCTCCCTTCCACTCACCCACCGACTCAGTGTGCTCATGCCCCACTCCTGGGATTGCTGTTGACCCCTTGCACTCAGCCTCTCACCTGTGGAGATGGGGATTACTCACAAGGTGACACTCACTGCCTAGCACAACGAAGCAAGCACTCAACTTTTCCAGGTATTATCGTTCCTCCTCACTGTGTAAGACACGCTCTGCCCTTTCCTGTAATTTGCAGCTGAACACATATACCGTAAGACAGTATATGAAGAGGGGTGACAGGTAGTCATTTCTCTTTTCTACATGTCACTCATCCAGCCCTGGTAATATCTTTATTTCATAACTAGCGGCAAAACCAGTTTTAGGCTGAAACACGCATGGCCCACAAACTTGACAAATATCCATTAAGTTGATGTTTATAGCATGAGAGATTTCTGGAGGTTAGAGCAGCTCCCCTTTGATGGGCGTGGTACGGGTAGACCAGAAGACCAGGCAGACCCCCCTCCCCCAGATCATTAGATGGGTCAGCCCTCTTCACCAGACTCCATTCCAGTTGGCACACTGAGCTACAAGTTTAGCTTCTGTCCTGAGAAGACGGAGCAAAGTCTTACCCAGCTAAGACCAAATACCGAAAGTGTTCCTATAAGACACCAGGTCCATGAAACGTTCCCTTTCGTAATGGTGAGGAAAAGGATTCGCTTAAAAGTGAACCCAGTCTATCGAATATCATGCGATCCTGAGCCACTTGGACAAAGGAGAGCTTGGCTTCTGAGGTGGATGGGTGGGTCTAAGACTTGCTGAGGTGCAAAAGGGCTGCCCCGGACAACCGGGCATGAAAAACCAACCCCCACCAGGGCTTCATCCCTGGATCCGGATGAACGGGGATGCCCTGTTGCAGATAAAGGGGCCTCACTGCCCAGATGTGGTTGAAGACCTGGACCCGAGGATAAACAGGTGACCAGCATGAGGAAGCTGCGTTCAAGTAACAGGGTCCAGGGGCTCTCGGCATCTTGAGTGAGGAAGCAGCCAGCAGCCCTGTGCAGAGACAGCCATCAGGCAAGCAGCATCGGAACCCAGCCGGGGAACCTGACACAGACCCGCTGACCTGCTGCGTTCAGGCAGCTGAGCCTCCTCTCTGCCGGGCCAGACATTCTGCACCTGGTGGCTCCTCCTCCGGGAACCTTCAAGGACAAAGACGGCCCCCCTCCCCCTTTGACTTCCACGGCTCCCTGCATAAGCCCACCCCTTACTCGGGGAGGGGAACATGCCCTGAATAAAAGCCCCACCACTGACTCCGTGCATGACGAGGCAAAAGAACTGGATCGCCATATCTCCTCTTCCAGGATGGAAAGCGACCTTCCCGAGATGCACTCGGTGCAGAAGTACATTGAATTCTCACCCCCCCCCCCAGCCGAGAGCAGAGCTGGCTATAAAAGGGGATGTGAGCAAAGTGGCTTTCATCCCCGTAGGCACTGATCCTCAATAGCCTTCCATGTAGTGCAGGGGTCAGGGGGTCTCGGCTGCATTCTCCTCTTTCTCCGGGCACAATCCCTAAAGACAGCTCAGCTTCAAACAGGCTGATGGAAAAGCATCCCGTGCCCCAGAGCGGGCCAGGCCAGCAATTGCACTGCTCACTGGGGAAGAAGGGGGTGCCGCAGACCGGGGGGGCGGGGGGCAGTGAGATTAGAGAAAGACACAGCTCCAAAGGGTGTCCCCAGGCCCCAGAATGTGGCCGGGGAACAAGTTGTCAGGAGCACATATGCTTCCTCCCGTGACGTTGGCACACACAGCAACTCCAAGCTCAGCCATCACAGACCTGGTTCTAGGGGGCGGGATCAACTCTCTGGGCAAGAAACGCCATGTGCTTCTATGCAAAGCAGCAACCTAGCTGTTGACTCATTTTATTTTATTTTATTAATTTTTTTGTGGGAAGAAAGCAAGTTACATAGATAGGTATACATATCACAATGCCATAATTGCAAAATTATAACCGTGCAAAATAACATTATTTACTGATGTGATTTAAAAGTTTCAAGCTCAGGCCTGTAAGCTTCAGTCTATGAAGCGGCAGGGCCTAGGGATCGCGGTTCGAGTCCCGCCTAGGGCCCGTAGCGAGACCTAGTTCCAAAATTAGCTGGGCATGGTGGCGCGCGCCTGTCATCTCATCTACCTGGGAAGCTGAGGCTGGGGATAGCTTGAGTCCGTGGTACCCTGGGCAACGAGAGCCTGCGGTTCCATGGGCAAAAATAGCGAGACCTAGTTTCAAAAAAATAAAATACTAAATAAATAAAGTTTCAAATACCACTAGCACAGCAAACATCAAATCCAGGGTACTGATGATTATTTCTGGGAAGATATCATGGGGAATAGGATAGAAGAGAGACCCACAGAGAATGTCAACTATCTCTGTGATAGTTGTTAGTGTTTTTATAAATTTAATCTAATTTTTTAATTTGCATACATATGTGTATTTATGTTTATATTACATTGTTGTGTACCCCGGGGCTTTCCCACTTCCTAAGCAGGATGGTGAACAGGTGTTGACGCATTTCAGAGTAAATCTTGAGGACTAGAACGTGAGTCCTCATGTAACAGGTGTTTGAGGCGATCGCTTTTACTCTTGCTTCAGTTTTGCAACCCTGTGTGTCTTTCCTGTTTGTCTTTTATCATCTTCCCTTTCAATAGCCTTTCAGCCACCTTGACAATAATGTTGGTATTAACATGACCCCACCTGGGGCTCCCGATCTGGCCCACCCGGTGACCAAAGCCGGGTACTCAGACCTGGGACAAGACGCAAAGTTTTCACCTTGACTTCTCTCCTTCCTGCCCTTCACCCCCGTTTCCCTGAGCTCCTGCTCATGACCCCTACCCTCTGACCCCGCAAGAATAACCCCTAGGATCCCTAACTAGACTGGTTGCCCCCAGGGTTCACCTGTTTATTCCTCTGTCCTAAGCTTCGGTGACATCACGTGCATCGTACTGATGCCCAAGACGTTCTTTCTCAACGAGGCGCAATGCCGGGTTGCATTTA
>PVHY01032118.1:0-12099 GCA_004024945.1 Uropsilus gracilis | reverse complement strand
ACTGTTGTCCTTTTTTTCTAATTCTTCTCTTAATTGCTGGAGTGCATTTAACATGTTAATAGAGGAATCTTTTTCTGAGATGCAAATCATTTCTTTGGTGATTTCTGGAGATTGTCCTTTCTTTGTTGGTGATGGATTACTTCCTGTAGGGCTTGCTTGCATGTTTAAAGTTTTTCTCCTTACTGTGTTTTGCTTTCGAGCCTGTTCTACATATTGAGAACCCATGGATCTTGTGTTGGTTGGCATATGTTGATGGGAGTGTATTCCAGGTTGAAAGTAGATCTGTACTTTAACTTAGTTTAGTAATATGTGCCGGTGCCGGCGCCAATGACCTTCAGCAGCTATCTAACCTGAGGGTGGGCAAGATGGGTGCGTCTCCGGAGGAACCTGGAGGCGGGGCTTGGCTCTCAGGGGCAGCGGATGTGGCGTGCGGTGAGGGGGTTGGCTCCCAGGGGCGGCGGAGGTGGCGTGCGGCGAGGGGGACCCTCCCAGGGGCCTGGCAAGATTTTATTTAAGGTACATAACTTTGGCTGTCACAGTCATCTAGATCAACTTTTTGTCCTCCACATCCCTAAACTTTTCTTAACTGAGGTAATATTGGGATACTCCTATCAGGTATCACCCCCACAATTCATCCACCACCAACTCACCCAGATTCCAACACCACAGACCACTCATCATTGTACTTCCTTCACTCTTTGTCCTTAATCCTCCCATTTCCTCTCCCATTTGCTATGAAGGGCTAGTTTTTCAGCTTGTCTTTATTTGACTATTAATTTAGTTACTTTTATTCCATATTAGTGACACTACCCTGCATTTATTTCTTCCTTCTAACTTATATCCCTTAGCATTATCCTTTCAAGTTTCTTCCATGTTGCCACAAATTGTATGAGTTTATCTTTTTTGATTACTGAGTAGTATTCCACTACCATGTCTTCTTGATTCACTCATATGTTCTGGGGCACTTTGGTTGTTTCCCTAATTTACTACAGTAAACAATGCTGCAATGAACATGGGAATGTAAGTTTCCTTTTGAACTAGTGTTTTTCAATTTTTTGAGTAGATCCTTGAGTGAAATGCCTATGAATCAAATGCCAGATCTATGTTGAATGTTTTTGTTTGTTTGTTTTTTCTATGTTGAATATTTTGAGAAACCTCCAAGCTGCTTTCCAAACTGGGCCAGTTTGCATTTCCACCAGCAGTGTAGGAAGTATAACACAAAACTTTCATAGTTTATTTTGTAGATACAGGTTATGTTAAGATAGTCTTTCATGTTCTGTATTCGTAAAAGACCTGCTTTTTTCTTAAATATGAACAATCAACAGGCAAGAAAACAATGACTATGTACTTATATAAAACAAACGGTGACATTAGCACATTTCCATGGATTTGTAATGAGAAGCAAGTATTTGTAAGAGTTACAATAATTTTATTTTTAGACTTACTTATGTTCTCTTTTTTGTATAAGTTTAAAATCATCTAGTCTTTGAATGGTAGCTCTCCCTGTGTTTCCATTAAATATCACATGTCTCCTTTGTTCAAGGATTTGACAAGTAAATAATCAGGAACAACCCTTTGGATACGAGTAAGAGAGTTTTTTGGGTTTTTTTTTTTTTTTTTGATGTGAGTTTTTTCCAATGGGTTTTTCAGTACATTTTCTACGATAATTTTTTTCTTTTTCATTATTCACAGATTAAATTGGACAGATGTTTCTTTCCCTCTATAGGTGTATTTTCAGTTGTTTTAAATTTTAAACCATCTCTTTTAAGTTTTGAAATTTTATTATTGTTGAAGTTTTAAAGCTTTCTAAGAGGATTTTGGATGGAAGAACAACTTGGGTTCATTTGATTTTTGGAGAGCTAATTCAGTGGAACTCCAAGTTAACCAGATGACAATTTCCACTTCCAGTAAGACAGAAGAAGCATTGTTGTAGGCTTTGAAGAAAACATTATCTCCTTGTAAAATCAGCAGACTCTAAAGTTGCAGGAATGGGAGTCAAATATTTACAGGTAAGCTCCCTCCACATGGTAGTAAGAGGAGTGACTTCTAAAACCACACCTGGTATTCTGACTGTGGGAGAATACAACCATCCCAAATACTTTGATCACTGATTCAGAAAAAAGCACTTCATCTTACTCAACAGCACTTCAACCTTTATCACTTTCACAATCTCTGAAGGATCTCTAATTGTTGGGGACTTGCTAAATAAATTCTATGGACTTGAACCCTTTGTTCTCATTTTTTTGTTGTTGTTTTTTGATGTAAACTTAGTTCCTGGATTAAAACAATGCTAAAATCAATCATTTTAACTTCCTGGTGTCTCATAATTCATTTTGGTGTATGGACTAGGGCTTTTTACACTCTCATTTAGTTTACCAGAGAAAATGATTTCACATTTATACTCAGTCTGGTTCTTCTTTCTCATCATATCAAAACAAAATGGAACAAAGAAGATGACAAAGTAATGTGAAATTTTCTAATTATTGTCATTATTATGAAAGTATAGATCTTTTTTTCTGGTTAGTAACTTAAAACAGATTTTAATAAATTCAATAAATAATATTAAATAATTAGTTAAGCAGTATTCAAAGTATTGAAAAGTAGAAATCCTCAGAAAAGACATTTCAGCTCATCTCTATATTATGAAATAGATATTTGATAAACAAACTCTTAGCACATATTTACTGAATAAATTAACTTTTGATTACCTGTGACATAGTATATACTTTAACAAATTATATATATAAAATGTTAACTTATGTTGTAGATATGTAGGATTTTTTCTACAGTTGTATGTAATTATTGGGATCTTAGGAATTACAGCACTTTTATAGATCAATTTGGAGAGAAGTAACAATATATGTTAAATATTTGTATAAAAAGATACAAATGTTATCATTATACATCTTCTATATTATCATTCAATCTTCATAGAAGATAATTACATACAACTGTAGATAATTAGCATGCAAAGATGTCCTTAATATTTTAAAAAGCAAGTTATGGGACAATATGTGTAACATGATGTCACGTTAAAAATTAAAAAAACAACAACTGTGTGCCCATATATACTATACATACACACAAATGGGTTTGTAAGGCTACAAGATAAATCACTAGCAGTGTTTAATAATTAGTCAAAGAAAAAATCCTACATATCTATCTTCCTAGATTCCTAGATTCCCTTTATCTAAGTTTCAGGTTTCTTCATATAAATCTTACACATTTTCATTTGCCACAGTATTTTATATCTTTTGTTACTATTAGAAAAGTATTGCTTATGATTTCTTTAAAAAAATTTGCAGTAGCAGTAGGTACTTCTGTCTTTATTTCCGTTCATAGAGGATAAAATTAAGTGTGATCATTGCTGTTGTTTCTGAGTAGAACACTTTTACACATTGAGGGAATCTCCCTCTTTTTCTAGCTTATATAGAATGTATACTGAAATGAGTGCTGAATTTTATCGAGAAGTGTTCGAGTGCATATATTTTAAGATGATTTTTTTAATTCTCTGTCAAGAGAACTGGTTGTGAAAATCCAGCACTAGATTCAATCATTATCTTTTTTTATCTTCAGATTCATGGCATGCAATTGCCAATTGTAAAAAATAATATGTTTGTTGAAGACCTTCAAAATAAAATTGATCTTAAGATAAGATTTAATTATACCTGTAATATATATTGAATCAAATCTATTGAATTGATATAAAGAAGTCAGTTGTGTCTTATGGAAATCAAATTGAGACTAGAAAGCATTGTAATTGGAATTAAGACAGATTGTTTTTGTTTCTTCCAACAAATGGTAAAGTTACTTATAAAACCATATACAAACTATGAACAGCTTTATGACCTTTACTGAGCATCTGCCAAAGTAAATTATAAATATCTCAGTAAAACTTTGAAATTGTGTTGGAAAATATAATTTGCACTATATGGTTGGTGAAGCTGAAAAATCATTAGGAATATTGAAAATTTCTAAGCTAGACATGAATAAGGTACAAGCATCTAACTCTGACACTGGGAGAATGTAGCAAAAGAAGTATGTGTGGAGAATACTTAGGAGGACTAAACAGGGTGGTCCCAAATACCTTTCTTAGGTGAAACCAACCCTGTTCAATGTCCCCTGGCCAACAGGATCCTTCTGAGATGAATTTCTGACTGCTCAGGGTCGCTTGGGAAGTGTCAGGAACTGCTAAGTTCCTTTAGACCTAGCAGCCAGACACTTGGCCTGACCCTCTGAGATTGAGACAGACATAGTAGCTAAAAGTGGGAGGATGCTTGTTCCTTAGGCTTTCTCACTTTACCCAGAATCCCTCTGAATCATGTGAGAATGTGACACCTATGTGATCGAAATTCTTACATGAACAGCTTGAATAAATTGACCATCTGAGCTATTCTTCTTTATGGCCGTGTCCAATAAAGATCACCAAATTAAAACAGGCAACAACAAATGCTAGCATGGATGTGAAGAGAAAGAAATACTCTTACACTGCTGGTGGGAATGCAAACTTGTTCAGTCACTATGGAAAACGGTGAGGAGAACCCTCAAACTACTGAAAATGGAGCTACCATTTGATATTCAATCCAGAAGTTCCACTTTAGGAATCTACCCAAAGGATACAAAACCAATAATTCAAAAGGACACCTGTACTCACATGTTTGTTGCAGCACTATTTACAATAGCCAAGCTATGGAAATAACCCAAATGCCCCACAACAGATGAATGGATCAGAAAGTTGTGGCATATGTACACAATGGAATATTATTCAGCAATCAAAAATGACAAATTTGATGCATTTGTGATAGCATGGATGGACCTAGAAGGAATCATGATAACAGAAATGAGCCATAAAGAAAACAGAAATACTGGATGGTCTCACCTATATGCAGGATATAGGGAAAATAAACCCAAAAAAGGACAAGTAAAATTCAAAAGTGTCAGCAGAACTAAAGCATAGAGTAAGAGAGAGGGAGGGGGTAAAATTTTAAAATCGGGGAAGGGATGGGCACAAGAGATTAAGATGATGGTTCATGGGTGACAAGGTGTAGGAGAACCCCAGAGTATGCAACAGTGTAAAAAAAAATATATATATATATAAAATCACCAAATTAGCAAATATATCAAAAACAATTATATAAAAATGCACATTAAATTTTTTTTACATTTAAAAATACTTTCTGACTTCTTAAAATGGTATCTCTTCCTACTTTATATTGAAACTATAAAGTGATGGTAGCAGTAGATAGTTTCTGCCCAATTCATTATCTACTTTAAAAATGATCAGTGCTAAAATAATGACAAAATAGCATGTGATATTGTAAATAAGGATCAACTTTGTCTAGGGGCCAGGGAAGGCCATCTCAAGGAAATGGCAGAGCCATTGTCTTTATTCACCCAGGATCTGCAAAGTCAGTTTATTTGCCAACCTAAGTGAGGCTTTTATTATAGAATTGGAGCAGGAAGGGGTGAGGATGGCAACCAGGGAAATCCTCTCAGCACAGCACCCTGTGCTCAGTGTTCTCTTCTGCTAGTTTCCCTTCCCAGGTACTGAACAGCAGGTCTGACCACCTGGAAGCAAGCTCGAGGCAAGCATCAAAATATAGGTGACCATCTAATGAGAAAGGGGATTTGACTATGGGATGTTCCTGAACCTTGAAATATATTCTTCCCTTCTATCCTTTCCTCTCTATTTCTGTCTTCTCCTTATGAGCACTCTGCTTTTTAATTTTTTTAATATTATTCTACCTAAGACAATGGTCTCAGAGAAAAAGACACTAATGGAGAATATATTTCCAAACCAATGAACCTAGAATACTGAAGTGAAGAACTACTGGAACCATTGAATAGATCATGTAAACAGTTGGTGGTGATGACTTGTGTTCACTATGGAGGAGCTCAACTATAAAAATCAGGCCGGTTATTAGTCAAACAAAAACAGCAAAGGAGAGAGAAGTGAGGTGTCCATGCTATTTTCCTTTACTGATCATGTCAGAGAGACCTTGGCTGTTCTCTGGTGCCATGATATTTAGTCCTTCCTGGACTGACATGGGATGATATCTCAATTTGCTGCATTCTCTAACTTATGTTTTTTGAATAAAAATAGCCATTTCTCTGTTTTCCCCAAGTACAGGACAAAAGTCTTTAACAGACACAATTCACTGAGGCCAACTGACTAGGGGGAATAATCTGTTTTAAAGTACTTTCATTTGTCAAAATAAAATAATAGGCAACTCTTTTGGATAGTGTTCAAGGTTGCAAAAAAAATCCACTCCAACTAATTTAAGCATGCAGGAACTAACTCAGGAATCTAAACAGCTTAAACAAAGGCTAAAGCAATGGCATCTAGGGAGAACTCCCAGCATGGCATTACAGAACTGGGTTCCCAGCGGGGTTGCTGCTTCTCTGGATCAGGAACACACACTCACTCAGACACTACCACCACAGCTGCTAATACAGATGACACAGACTATACTTGGGTTTTTCCAGGAGCAAGCCTGGATCAAGGTCTCCTGGGATGCATTATTGACAGAATCTTGTTACAGATTTGAAACCTAGAGGTGAGAGAGACTGGAAAAGGGAGTTTTGTAGATTTGACTTTAAAGAGAGTTTACATTATGGAGAACTATCACACTGTGGAGGATTCAAAAGATTTTGACCAGTCATGAGTTACAGATCCTCACTACAGAGTCCTCATATTGAGCTCTCTCTCTCTCTCTCTCTCTTTCTCTTTCTCTCTATTTGTATGTAGCTTATGAGATTCCAGAATCTTGAACTTACAAGGAGAAAACAGTAAATTAAAAAGGAGTATGGATAATGCTGAATTATTGAAAGGGTTGAGAACCACATAAAAGATCTTGAACTGATTTAGTGGGGAAATTGCTTTGGCAGGAGATGAAGCAGGAAAAAGTTGAGGCACATGTATTTATGCCTAGAACACCTCACCTGTAAGGCTAGGGTAGGAAACAATATCACATATTTCCAGAGAAAAGTTAAAAAGTCTGTCCCTCAGGTTTTTCTTTCTCAATCTAGTTTTGCCTGTCTTGCACGTACCTACTCCTCATCAGCAATCATGATGAGCGCTCTACCTGGTCACTGTAGGCCACCATGATATAAATGTTTTTGGTCTGCGAGAACTTTCACTTTTAAATTAATTCCATAGACTTCTAGCTAGTTGCCCCAGACCATTCTCTTTTTTATAGACATAGCTTATTGCTTCCTACCTTTGATGACATCTTAAGCTACTCCACAGTCAAGGAAGGGGTTGGGTGGTGTGACTGTGGGAATGTCTGTGGCTTATCAGCAGTGTCTGAACCCTACTGCATGTGCTCTGGTTGGTCTGAGTTACAGACCTCTGCTCTCTGTAATTATTTGGGGAGATAGTCAGAGAGGTAAGTATCAAGGCCAATTTTATGGGTCTGTGTGGCTTCACAGCAACACTCATATAAATTCCCCAAACACCTTAGATTAGCTTAAATCAAGACTATGAATTTCAGGGTGCAAGAGTGGTAAAATTGCCCAGTGATTAGATTCAAAGGAATCAGCTAACTTGTCACATACCAAAAGTAATCTCTTTTGGGCAGAGGCAACACTAAATTAGGTCATCAAAAAGCCAAATATCAACAACATCACTTGAAAAAAAACACCTTGTATCTGAAAGGTCTTGGCTTTGGGGAGTCGGGTCAGCACAGCACAGTGGACATCTTTGTTTGGCAAGCAAAGCAGCACTAGGTGCTACAAATGCACAAAACTGTTGCCTAAGAAACCATCTTAGTCTTTGACATGACCATCTGGAGCTGAAGGAGAAAAGGATCCAGAAAGGTGGGGACCTGAGAGCTTAGTGGTCACTCCAGCCCCATGTGAATGGGGGAAGGTGGGTATACTTGTGCCTAACTGTTTTTCAATATGGGACAGAGAAAAAGTGGGGGTGTTCATTGTTTCATAGTCAGGGCTACTGGATGGATTCAATGCAGAGGGAAGGGGAAGAGGCAAAGGTAAGAAGATCTCAGAGGGGAAACTTGAATACCATAGAAGAATCATCTCCGGTCCTGAAAAGGATGGAAGATGTCCACCTCTTGGGGTCTGGGGTCAGGATGGGAGGTAACAAATGGGCAAAGGCACAGGGGACAGCATGTTTTTAAAGGTATCCAGTGCTGTACCAGTCTTCTCCCTGTTTGACCACCATAACTGGTCAAAAATCGGGGGAATGCTGGTACTTGTTCTTCTTTCCTCTGTCCTCATGTGGAGTGGGTGTGGAGGGGATGAACACACACTCACAGACACTCAAGGCATTGTGTTAAAGTGCAGGGTAGTGGGAGCATTCCAGCATGACAACAAAAGACATAGGCATCTAAGTCCAAGGTTATGTGTTCCTTCTTTAACAGCTTCAGCTCTTTGCTTTCCTGTAGGATTCTCTCTCCTCAGGGATGTTCAGGTTGATAGGTCAGAAGGTCCTCCCTGACCTGAGAAATCCAACACTGCACTACAGTATTGAGGAGTAAGGACTTTGGAGGAAGGCAAGCTGAATCAAATCCCAATCCTGCTACTTACTAAGTGTGCAGCACCTCAGTGCTACATCCTCCTTACCTGCAAAGTGCAGAAATAACAATATCCAACTTGAGGGTGGCTTTGGACTTGAAACAAAGACATGTTAGTTTTTAGACACCAGTACAAAGTATTCATTCAATAATAATTTACCGATAATGTAAATTATGATTAAAATTACTAATAGTATGTACTTGGTACTTAAATCTGGGGAATAATGTGGTGGGCAATGCCAGGTCTATACTTAGATGTTACTTAAGTTCTAGAGGGGAGACAGTGAATAAATATACGAGCAAATAAAAGGACAAGTTAATAGTAGGCAGGGCAAGGGATATGAAGAATATGAAACAAGATGAAGTGTTAAGTGCTGAAGAACAAATGTTGTTTGAGTAGTTGGGTCAGTCTTTTAGGAGAAAAGATATTGAATTAAGAGAAACCAATCGTGTGAATTTAGAAAAGAAGCACCATGGCCAAGGGCAACAGCTTGTGCAGTCTCTGAGGCAGGAGCTGCTCACCATGCTTGTGGGACATAAAGGATATTGTGGTCATGGAACAGAGAATAAAGGGAAAATGGTATGGCATGAGGTCAGAGATGTAGGCAAGAAGTTAACCTTGAAATTTTTAGAACATTTGCAAGAATTTCAGATACCTTCAGAGTAGTCTCTGTAGCCACTGGTAAATCCTGGGCTGACCACTGACATCATTTCATGTACGCTTTAAAATAACCATTCTGCCTCCCATATTTAACTTGGATGGTATGGGGGGTAATACTGGATGCAGGGAGACCATCAGGATTGGGGTCTGGTATGAGATAGTGAGTCTTGCAAAAGGGGGACTAGAGAGAACTGGAAACAGATCTTTTCCTTTTGCAGATAAAGTTCACAAGACTTGCTCATGGGTTGAAAGTAAAAGAGAACTCATTTAACATCTCTCACTTGGGCTACTGTGTGAATAGTTATACTTTTTATCGGTATAGAAAACAGCAAGCATCAGATTATAAGTAAAATTACTTTTGATTTGTTAGATTTAATATTTCGGTCCTGTAGCCAAATGGAGATATCAGAAGTACAAGTGGACTTATTAGATGGAATTTGGGTGGATATATCATAGGTTTATATATCTATTCATAGGTATATATATATATATATATATATACCTGTTATATATATGTATATACATATAGGTGTCATGAGTATATAAGTTGGTGTGCAAAGTCATGCTACTGAGATGTAGAGAAAGGGCTTAAAAGTAAACCTTGGGATACATCAACATTGAGAGATGGAGCAGATGAGAAATCCGTGAACAAAAGCAGTCAGTGAAGTGGGAAGCAAACAAGATGAATATACTATCACAGTGCTTTGTAAACACCCAGAAGTGAAGACAAGGATTTATTTCAAAAATTAGGGACTAGTCAATAGTGTTTGAAGATAAAGTATTATTGAAAGTCCAAGTCAGATGATGAATAAGAAGAGTCCATTTGTTTCGGTAACATGGAGGATGTTCGTGAGCTAGATAACTGGCAGCTGGGGTGAGTAGAAGGGAACAGAGCTGAAAGGTGAGTGAGTTTGAGACATTGGGGTGGAAAGTGGAATCAGGAGTAGCCTTTTTGTTGAACTGTTCTTTTCTCACCATTAGAGTAAGAAGTAAAAAGAGCAATTTGTGTTTCAAGGAAGAAAGGGCAAGAGAGGTCAGCTCTGGCTCCTGATTGAGGTCTGCCTCAACTACCTCAACTCAGCAGGGAACTGCTTTGTGTTTGGGAAAAACCCTGCAGTAATTCAGAGGCACCCTGTTCCTTTCTGCACTTTATCTCTAAAATAAAGAAGGGTATGGTTGACCATGGTGGTACAGGGTCCCAGGTTTTCTCCTCACTAAGAAACCAAATCTATAGTTATCTTTAATACTGAGCAGAAATGATTAATGTATTAATTTTACAAATCACCACTTAATTTGGGGGTCAAGGGGTTCAGTGCTAATGACCCTTTATCTTCAATCCCAGCCTTTGGAAAGCTTTTAATCTTGTTAATGATATGTTTAAAGAAATTAAACAACATGACTAATTTTGGGGCCGAGTCTCTGACTAAATCCATCAGGAAATTTTTTCTTTAGAAAGTTTTATGCTGTAGGTGCATTCATCTGATGTCTAGTCATAGATAAGGTGTTTTTTAACTTAAGAGGCAAGAATATCATATTCTAATAATAGGCCAGCTAAACCTGCAATTGTTTATTTTTTTTATTACTTTTTTAAAGATAGACTTAAAAAGTGAAATTACAAGAATCTTGTGTTTAAAGAGATTTCCAACACTGAGAGATGGAGCAGATGAGAAGGGGTAATGAAACTGAAGTGCTAATGACCCCCATCCTAAAAAGGTAAAAGCCTGTTTCAACTTGTATTCTTTACTCCACCCTGTAGGAAACTGTTAATTTCTAGATCTCTCAAGATGCCTGACCGGTTAGTCAGAGGATTTCTAAGCTTTCTCAAAATGCCTCCTTCCTCCCTTCAATCATCACGGCTATGATTCTCCATTTATTGAGCCTCCTTTTAATAAAAAAAAAAGAAAAAAGATAAAAAGAAAACAGTAGGTATTTTAAAATGTATCTGTGCTTGCTAGCTTTGAAGAAATAATATCAGGGTATTAAAGATGGAAGATAATAACTTGCTATAATCAAAATTCACTTGCCACCTAGGAGTTATAAGAATTTATTAATCAATCATAAGATGTGCTCAGTGCTTCTATTAGCATTATGCTAAAGATGTGAACACAAAAAGTCCTTGCTGCAGTACTAAGCTTTTCATAATCCATTATCTGTTCTTTTCTTCAGTCTCATCTCTAATTCACTACCTCATACTATAGTTAACAATCATATTACAATGCTTTTCAGAATATGAAAGAAACAGCAGAGCTCTCCTTTGCCCCTTAGCTTTTATAAAGAATTAGTCTTTTTCTCCTAATACTACTTTCTTTCCTCCCTACCCTTCCCTATCCAATTTGGTCTAGCTAATGAATGAGAGTTAGCTATGACTTTAGATGTCACTTTCTCCAGGAAGCCTTCCTTAACTCTCCAAGACTGCACTAGCCACCTCTTCTATGTTCTCTAGTACTCCTTGAATGACGACATCTATCATAAAGGACAGATATCTCCATGGTACTAATCACAAGTATAGTAAGTGCTCAACACGTGTATGTTGAGTGAATGAATTGAATAGTCATAATTTTCTAAGTAATAAATTAAAAAATACTTTCCAAACACATTTTAAAGTATCGCAACAATAAATAAAACATTAAATGAATTACTATTTTAAATTTTCATATAACAAGGCTGGGCATGGTGGCTCGTGCCTGTAAGCTTCAGCCTATGAAGTGGCCGGGGCTAGGGATCGCGGTTCGAGTCCTGCCTGGGGCCCATAGCGAGACCTAGTTCCAAAAAAATAGCTGGGCATGGTCACATGCACCTGTAATCCCAGCTACCTGGGAAGCTGAGGCTGGGGATTGCTTGAGTCTGTGGTACCCCGGGCAACGTGAACCTGCAGTTCCACGGGCAAAAATAGCGAGACCTAGT
>PVHY01032117.1:0-12107 GCA_004024945.1 Uropsilus gracilis | reverse complement strand
TTAGAAATAAATTAGTCTGCACTGCACTGATAGTCTTACATTGGTTTGGTATTTTGGTTGAGAAGGCTGGGGATGGTGGTAAGAACCCACGAGTGGAAAGTTTAAACTGTGTTTTAAAGTTTTTCTTTTCTGCAGTTTCTGGAGCTGAAAGCAGAGAGTGGTTGACTGGCTTTTGCATATCAATGGTAAAGGTGATCAGTGAAAATGCTAATGAAGAGTGTGTAGCCTGCTTTGGAGAGAGAAGCAGGCAGATAGCTATATCCAGTTAAGGTTAAAGGTAATTGCAAAGGAACTGCTTGTAGCCTGCTTTGGAGAGAGAAGCAAGCAGATAGGTGTATCCAGCTAAGTAAAGTCAGAAAGTCTCTTTTTACCCACTTTCAAAAGTACCTACTGTTTGGAAACTTTAGGGACCATGTTTCCTTCAACATTTTCAGTAATAAGATGCTACCATCTCCTTAGATGCTAAAATAGAGCCTACTCATAGAAAAACAGTGTTACCAGCACCTTGGTCATCATAATGTGGCAGAAATTTCTCACTCTGTGACCACCATTTCCCACCACCTTTAGAGTAGCCCTGAAGTACTGCTAGGTAGCTGCTGAAATAATTTAGTAAATCAGATACAGAATGTATTTAATTGCCCTCATTGTTCTTTGAATGTTAAATCACACCAGGTTATCCTTTAATATCGTTTTCATAAATAAGTTCTATGCAAGTAAGTCTATTCAGAAAACTTCACTCCTACTAACTCTAAATTCTGTCGTGTATGACATAATGAATGGGAAAAATTAAGGATAATTATGAGTGATTTGCTTTAGAAATGTAAGAGGTACTGATGAATATTTGTGGGTGGACTAACAAGTTTTTGTTTATAACTTTTGGAAAACGTTTTATTAAAATCGAATTGAGTAGCTGTTAGCATTATGAGATGACTGTATTTTAGACTGATGAACTATAGTTGCTAGAAGTATAACTATGGTAATGGCAAAGATGATTGCTGTGAAACTATTCTCTCTCCTCTGCCTTATGAAGGCATCCTGTCCTGAGGCCTCCCAGGAGTAGAAACAAGATGACTTCATGGCATCAACCCTATTCAAAGTTGGCAGCAGGGAGTCAGGAAAAGACTCTCAGCTAAAGTAACTGACTTTATCCTTCAGGGAGACTGCAGCTCTTTGCTGGTGATGAGAAGTAGGTGTGATTCTCACATTTAATGAAATCCCTGAAACTTGAAGCTTTCAGTTAACATCTGGTTGCAAAAGAGATTTCCTTGTCCTCTTCCCCAGTTAAAGTAGCTTTAGCAAAAAGTCTAGTTTCATCCAGTCCAGCAAATGGAAAGCAGTTAGAGGTAGCCCACTCTGAAAGTAGGAGACTCCTGACTGTTGGACCCTGCCCTTCTCAGCTAGTACTCTCTAATCAGGTAGCTGTTCAATTATGTTCAATGAACCCTAGCTGAACAATTAAACAAGCAAACAACTATTCCTGAGAATGGTAGGATTGGGAAAATTGATAAATTCACCTTTGCTTGTTACTCAGTGCAATGTAAGTCATTTAAATGTTACATGGAAACTTGACTTAGTTGAACTTTAAAGAGAGTTTACCCTTCTCAACAGGAAGGAGCTGAAATCTATACAGGGACATAGGAAATTCCAAAATAGTCATTATACTTCTCTCCCCACCTCATTTTATCTCCAAGTAAAAATTGTATCTCTACTGATGGAAGGTATTATTGCAACTGCTCTGAGTGACTGGTCTTCCTATAATATTTTATGCCCCCACTGTATCTCTCTCCTCCTCATTTGCTCTGATTCTAGAACTGATAAAATGAATAAAATGAAGGGTTGTTTCCTTTACCATTCCCTTTCTCTGATATTCTAGAATTCTTTTCCTCTCCTCTCATTTCTGATTTTTGTCCATTATAAGTCACCTCCATATTTTTCATTATAAAAAGCTTAAAAAGAAGACTACAAGTAGAACAGAAAGGGATCATGAAGCCTTGAGCAAGCCATCCTATTGCTAAAGACCAGCTGAGCACTGAAGCAGTGACAGATTATTGGGAATAGCTTTTCCTACCAGTTGATCTGATAGTGCATTTGTTTTTTCAAAAGAAATGTTGTTATATTTGTCCAAATCTTTAACATAATATTCAGTGATAATGCATGAAATTATATTTTCAGGAGAATTAATATCTCTCAGGAATGTATTAATGATATCTCCCAAGAATGACTATATCCACTATCCTTGTTCTTTATTTGGAAATATAAGGTAATCATAGACTAATTGAAAAAATGTGAACTAATCATCTTATTTTTGGACCTCATATTCTCATTTGTACAATGAGAGGGTTGGCCAGTTGGCCTTTCTGTCTTCTTGCTTCTAATAGTCTACATCCTCTATGTGATTATTTTTGTGTGTTTTTAAAATACTATGTACAATTCAGAGATATAAGTTGACATTTATTCACATGAATATTGTAAGCCATATTTTTATATTTTAATTAGCTATGTGGTAATCTGTCTTTATCACAATTTGCTCAATCAGTGGTCTCCTATTGACACTTTGGTTTGTTATAACTTTTCACTATTTCAAGAGGCACTGAATTGGCCATTTTTTAACAGATCTTGCTTTGAGTTTTTGATTTCAAGATTTTTACAAGAGGGAATTATTGGGTCAAATAGAAGGTATGTTTTAATGGCTGATATCTTATGTGCCACCTGGCTTTGATTCAGTATTACATCTATGTCATCATTATTAATGAGTGACCTTTATGAACTTATTTTGTCTTTTGGTCAATGAGACAGGTATATGATGAATGCATGTTAGAATGACTTTGTCTGCAGGCCCCAAATCACAGATCACAGCTAGGGATCCTCCCACCTATTCACCCCCCACACAGAATTAAACCTAGCAGTATAAATAAAAGAGAGCAAACTCAATAAATAAGCATGATGCCCAGAGATCATTTTCCAACAATATATAAAGTACCTATCTAATATTTAAATGATTTTGAGAAGGGTTAAAATTTGTCAACTATCTTTTCTCTTTGGTGACAGTCTCAGAATTTCTTTCTTCAGAAAGAAAGGAAGATATGAATTTCAATACAAAGGCTAAGTTAAGTGCATGGAGTACAAAGATGTGTGTACATCTATGCATATCTGTGATAACAGGTAAGAATTGCCGTATTTTTTACATCTGCATATACTTCCCTTTACTTTTTCATCAGAAAAAGTATTTGTTTTCTGAAATGCAGTGCTTGAATGATTCCTCCCATTCTGATAAATATAAGAATTAATTTCCAGATTTTGAAAATGCTTATAGATACTGTAACTATCTTTTTGATTGTGATACAATTAAGGTAGAGATATAATCATATTAAACAAAAAGAAATTATTATATGATTGTGGTTGTGACTGTGTTAACTCCATGATCTTAACAACTGTAACACTACATCCTTTGTATGGAGATGGATGGTTTTTACTTAAGGTAGCATCTCATGACTGATAGGCATCCTTGCCCCTCTTCCTTCCCTACCATTTCTCTCACCAGCCCATTGTTTTCTTCATCTCTACCACATGGAAGAGCACAGCTGTTGAGTGTTGGGGATATAAGCTAGTTTTACTCAGAGTAGGTAGCTTTTTGGGGTGACTGGAACTGTCCCACTAACTCCAATATTGCCCCTTGTAATTGCTTAGAAACCTGTTTAGAATATTTCACATAAACTCTCATATTCCCCTGAAGGATTTAGGTAATAATGTTGGAATACATTTCCTGAAATAGATTCCTATGATAATTACCTATGGTTCGTGTATACTCCAAGTTCAATAGGCTGAAATGTTATCAAAATTGACCATAAGATTCTCAAGGAAGTAAGAATGGATGATGGCATATACTACATCTTCCCATAAACTCTCTACAGAAAGTGCCTGCTAATGATAATCTTAGGACAAAGGGTCAGTTTTTACATAGCTATAAAGGTGAAATAAACATATGCTACAAAAGAAAAAAAATATATGTCAAAAAAATCCATATTCCCCTTTCTCTTCCACAAGCATTTTCTCCTTCAAAAATTTTCCTTTATAGGTGGTGTACCCCTCCTATTTGGCCTACACTGAGATCTACAGGGGTTGCTGTAGAGGAGCTAGAATTTTAGTGATCTCTTCACTTCTGAATACAGCAACTCCTCTGTGTGGGGTTGCATAGAGAGTGGAACAGATTGTGTAGGTGTCATGGTTATCTTCTCTGGATGTGTTCAGTCTCCACCTTTTCTTACATAACCTTTTGACTTCATTTAATCAGAGTCCTTAAGAGGCTTCTTTCCTACCTACTTGAAGTCTCTGTGATTTAACTGCTTAGTTCCCTGTCTGTAGGCACAATGGAAACTTCTAGATGTGCATCTTAAATTGCCCATTATTCTTTCAACCACCTGATTTTGCCTATTTCTCATTTGTACTACCAGATTGTATAATCTCATCATATAAAATCTAACAGATAAGTACTGTATGTGTACATCTCCCCATATGTATTCCTCAAATCAGTAGGTCTAAGGAATGTAGTAGAAATTGTTTTGCAATGAATCCTGTGTTTCCTTCATCCAACATATGCATGCTTGCCCTAATTTGTATATAAAGGAAACTGAATAATCCTGTAGCCAAACTTGTTATTTTTTTGATACAACTTAGAGTTCACCAGTTTCTTTGTTTAGCTTTATGTAGAACTAACATGCCAAGCATCCTTTCAAAAACACTGCAATAGAAAATCAAAAAGAGCATTGCAGATCCAAATCACAAAGGTTTATGTTTAAAGACAGTGCCTTACATCAGAATCTCCTATGGGAAAAAATACTTTAAATAATAGTATCTCATGTATTTTGGTGAGACACATAAACTAGATACGACAGGAGATAACAGATTGTTTGACATATTCCTCTATGTCTGATTACTTGCTCATCTGTGAACACATGATCACTGAGGGAATCAGTGGGCCTGCTCACTAGAGATATTAGATGAGTTTCTGTCTAGCTTCCTGATCAAGCATTTATGCTTGATATCTATACATTAAATTTGTATATATTGCAAACTTTCTCTAGTCCTTTGACTAGTCAGCATATTACCCTTTTGCGAAAATATATCTAATCTTAAAAATCTCTCACATAGCCTTCTAAGGTGTATTTGAAAATCATCACTGGCAGAATTGTAGAATTTAGAAATATCACATTTAGACTTCTATACTTCTCTTTTAGAAAATCAAGTGCTCTCCTTAAGTGCTCATACTCTAGTGAAAATATTCAAGGATTTTGAATCAAGACCTGGGTGAATCTTAGCTATGTTTTTCTTAGCTGCATGAATTTGAATAAGCCTTATAAATTCTCCCTGAACTTAAACTTTTTCATAAGGATTGACTATTATTATTTGCTTCAGATGATGGTGGAAAGGGAAGAGATAAATAAAAGAAAGTACATTGTGGATGTCCAAGATTCATATAAATGTAATTTGTGCTTATTTTTATTCAGTTACCTAGGGACCACCACCATATTCCCTAACCTAGAACAAATGTGTAGGCAGTCCCCCTGTATAAAATATCCTTTTCCCCATCTTCCATAATCTTCCATAATCTCAAATACCCTTCACTTCTTACTCAAGGTTGACTATGTCCAAAAAAAGCAAGTTGGTGCAATGATGCAAATCCATATACAAGTTACAGTTAATAATTTAGTACCATAAAAGTATAGTGTATTTTCAATGGTATCTTAATAAAAACTTAAGGACTTGGTGAAATTCAAGGTAACTGAGAAGTTACATATATAAATTACAGTTAATAATTTAGTGTCATAAAAGGATTGTGTACTTTCAAAGGTATCTTAAGAAAAACTTAAGGACATGGTGAAATTCAAGGTAACTGAGAAGTATACAGGAGAAATATTTCAGAATATTAATTTCTGCACTTCTCAAATCTTATTGTGTCCACTTTACAGGGAGAGTAACCCTGGGGTACACTACCCAGCTATACCCTGTCTTTAGCTTTGGAACAATGAGGAATTCTCTGTTATGCTCAAGGAATTTAACTTCTCAGTTGTAAAACTTGTCAATGTCACATTATAGAACATAAATAACAAGATTCAAGAGCATTAAATGGAAAGTTTATTTTTCTCCAATGTCCAATATTTCTCTATGTATCTATTAATTACAGAAATAATTCAATGGCAGGCATCTCAAGCATTTGTTTTCCTTTTTATACTCGAGAACCATTTTGAACATCTACTTTGGCACTATCCTATTGCTTCCAAATGGCTGCTTCTCACTTTCCCCATGTTTTGATTATTCTGGTAGATTCAAGGTGATAGAGTACTTAAATAACCAGTTTGCAAGACATCTGTGAAAAAAAATATTTTTTTCTTAAAAATTCCATTTCCCTTCAAATAGTCACTTCTCCAATTACTTCTCATTTTTTTCAAACAGAAAAAAGGGCATTTTTTTTGTTTTTAATCATGTTTTTAATTACCAAGTTCACATATTTTTTGTTCTCAGAGAAAATAACCTAACTCTCAAAATACTAATATAAACTTTAAATCTTATTTTCCAAACATTTTTACCCAACTGGGAAATAGATATTCTGGAAACATACTTTATTTTACCTCTGGCCTGAGGAAAAGTGAGAGAATTTCCTTCAATATACTTTAAAGATCAGTGGATATTTTTGTGGGTTTGTTTAGTATGTTAGTTTTCTCTTTAGAAAACAAGCATTTTTTTTCTTTCTCTATAAGCAATATATTTCATCAAGTTTGAGCACTTCTTAACAATGTTACATGGTGACTTATTCACAGCCACCAATTCTGCAGTCTGTAAGATCATTCTCTATCCCATACAAGAGTAGAGCCCTGGTCATTCACCTTCTGAATAAATCTGTGTATTGGATGATTGCTGCTGTGGTCTGAGAAGGCAGCTTATTCAAGCTATACTGAATTATGAGAATATCTAAATGAGCACAACTTATAAAGAGATCTCATGGTAAGTTTATTATTTAAGATTAGCCCTTAAAGCATATTTAAAAACTAAAACCAGATGCAGATATAAAGTTTTTAAAAGTAATCCTATTATTGAGAAGTTTATAAATTAACTGAGAAGAAAGAGAAAGGCAGATGTTAGTGAAAATAAATTAAATATATAATTTATGTAAAATATCAATTGTCTAGTATCATTATGAACCAGTATTGTCAAAAACAGAAAATTCTACTTAAACAGAATTATATTTGCTGCAGAATTAACTCTTGTTGGGTTCCAAGCAATAAGTCAAAAATCCATTCTTTTAGTCATTAAACAATTTTACAGTATTATTAAACACAGTAGGACTGTATATCTGCTGAAATGCCGAGTACAAGAAAGTTATGATGAGCAACATATTGGTTAATCAATATTACAGTGTTTGGCAAAAAAATCATTTAGAGCTGTGCTAAGCTATTATGTGTGTGTGTGTATGTGAGCATCAATATATGCAAATGTAAAATGGCAGCTACACACATGTCAATGCAGCAAATCAGTTTCTTTAAAACCTCTAATTTGTTTAGGAATTTTATCTTCTTTCCACAAAAATTATAATCTCTGTGACACTTTGACTCATCTTCAATCTGGTGATATTTCTGGTCATTCTTTACCTTCACTCTGATTTTCCTTCTTACCATGTTGTAATGTGTTTCTTCAGTTTTAAAAAAAACAGTCATCACCTTTCCTGCATATTAGCCCTTTTATTTTCTATATGGTTTTTGATGTAATTATAATACAACAAATATCTGAGCAATAGAGTCATCAAACATCAAAATGACTTAACTTTGATTGTTATAGCAGTTCAGAAAGTTCTCTGAATCCATTTTCTCTAGTGTTCAAAACTTTCATGGCTTTGTTTATCTTCTAATTGTGGATGTAAATAGGTGCCAGGCACTTCCAATAGTCTATACATTATCTCTTTGAATGCCAATAGAAAACTATCATTCTCTGTTTTACAGTGTCTGCAAAATTATAATATATGAAAACAGAAATATTAAATTAATAGAATGAATATCTCCTTCCATTATGCAAGATAGAGCTCTGAAATCTTATTTGTAGTTTCTCGTGTATTTTTATAACTTCTAAGAATAAGTCAACTTTTTCAGGGTGTTTTGGTTTTAATTTGAACAAGATCCTGGAAATAACTGGTGAAACAGAGAAATGCCGACATTACTGGCCTTGACATATCATTATCTTGATGCCTGTATGCTAATGAAGACCACTCAAGGAGACCAGATGCATCTGTTGTCTAAGAAAGAGCCTAAAGAGAGATGTTCCTATTAGTGATATTCAATTCTGAGGTTGATGTGTTCACAATGAGGAACAAAAAAATGTCTACCAATGGTGTAGTAAAATCGCAAACTGTCTACTACCATAATAGAAAATGTCTTAACAAAGAGAAAAAAAAAAGGGACATGTTCTCTGGAAAAGAATATCATTCAAAGACAGAACTGATGATGAAGAGACACATAAGCATCATAAAAATATGGTTGAAGCCTGGTGGACATACTTGAAGAAAATGACACAGCCTAGGATTACAAATTAATAATGGTCACTTAATAATAGGTTCCCTCACCTACTTATGGAATTAAACTCTAGCCCACAAAAGCAAAATAATTTAATTCAAGAAGTCAGAATTGTGAGAGGGGTTGCCTTTTTGATTCAGGAAGCAAAATTTCCATCTGAAACTTATATTTCAAAAACCACTGTTATGTCATTAAAAGTTAAAACTTTAAAGAGGAAGCAAACTTTGATAAAAATAACATCATGATGTGTGCTACCATAAAACATTTAGCATCAATACACCAAAAGTCCTCTATCATAGTCCTCTAGCCACTCCACATAATTCTCTCCACCTTTCCTCTCCTTGACCAGTAGCCTCAATTCTACAATCAGCTTTATAGGTTTTATTTTTGATTTGACTCTCTTTGGTTTTATTTTTCTATATTCGACATATTATTTGCATGCAAAATCATACATCAAAGATATTCCTGGATCATTAATTGTGGGGAAAAAAACCAAAAAGCTAACTTTGGTGACATGCCTACCCTTTATATCCTAAACAACAGGTGCTATCATTAAGATTTGAAACTGGTATTGTTTTACTTTCACAATTCTATATCTACGTGGCAATCTCCTAATTTTCTGTCTATCCCCAGGGAAAGCTACTAGGTCCCCTACTGAGCTCATTAGCATTGCCCAGTAAAATTAAAATGTAGGAAACCGCTTGAAAGGAACAAGAGTGCACTATTTGTTAATGAAGCATCTTACCTGAACAAGTTTTTTCTAATCAAGCTAGGGAAAACAAAGTCATGTTCAGCAAAATACCCATGCAGGAGAAAAAAGGGAAAAGAATCATTGATTGTATAAGTGAGGAAGTAGTTGATATTCTGCTTAAGCAGCAGAGCTGACATCTCTCAACTGCATTCATGCAGGTATCCGTGCCGTGCTTGGTAGACTGAAATGTGATTGTAACTCAGTCCATGAGAATGTGTCATTCAATCTATTTAAATGGAGAATTGCCAAGACATGTCAGAGAAATTGGATTTTAAGGAAAATATAGTTTTTTAGTCATGATGAAAGGAAAAATGAGGGGTTCCAAAAACACATGGATTTTAATTCAGCCTGTTCATTTTTTACCTGCATACCACATTAGCCATCAAACCTGTGTCTGATATTCATCCCTCTAACTTGCAGACTCTCAGCCCATCTACCTGCAAACTCCTCAGAGTGATTGTCCTAAAATAAAATCTGATTTTGTCACTCTTGTGCTGAAAACCCTTTCGAGATTCCCGTCACCTAAAGGATAAAGATCAAAATCCTTAGTCAAGCAGAGAAACCCCTATTAGGTCTGGCGCCAGATGACCTTTTCAGTTTTATTTCCTGCTGCTCTTTACCTTGAGCACTTGAGCATTAACCATACCAAACCTCCTTAGTTCACCAAACCCACTATGCTCCATCATATATCTGACCATTGCACATGCTGTTTCTTCTGTATGTTTGTGATATCCATTACAGTTTTCCTTAACTCTTTATCTACTTGTGAGTAATCACGCTAAGATTCAATTCAATATCATCTTTTCTCACAGGATGTATATTTGTATGCATGTATATATATGCATGTATATATGCACATGTATATATGCATGTGTATATATATGCATGTGTATATAGAAATCTTTGCAAGCATATCCATGCCTGTGTGCATGTGTATATGCACAAACATGTGTATATGCATGCATATATTTTGCATCTATATGCATGTATATGTATAAATGTTTAATGTTTTGATATGTGTACACACTTCTGTAATCACCTGTGCATGTGATTTTGTGTAAATGCCTATGTGTATGTACTGATGTGTATGCATATGCATATTTGTGTGTACATATCTGTATGTATGCATATATACACACACAAGTAGTTCTCATATTTTGAAGTAGTACAAGACCATTAAATGATCATACAAGCTAACCTCAAGCAAAATTCCATGTTAATGTCGAGATATTAAAAACTTTCAGTTTTAGTTATAAAAGTACAAAATAAAATTTAATGTAAAATTATTTGTACATTAGGGATGTTGAGATGAAAAAATGTTTTTCTTTGTAGGAAAGGCAAAGAGGGTTTGGACTGTGCTTTCTACCTTTTTCTCATGGTATTCCCTCTATCACAGAACAAACAGCATCTTTTTAATGCATTGGCAAATTGCCACATTTTGGACCAGCTAAGTTTGGATCAGCTTCCAACATTTTATTCTTCTCACTTTCAAGGTCATGAAACATCTTCAAGTTTTCCTGTAAAGTTTTTGGTCAGTATCACTTCCTCTGGGATATTTTCATCCTTTTCATTATCACCTCTTTTATTCATGTTGGCAAGTTTACTTTTTTTGAGGTCTTCTACCTGCGTATCTAGGCTCTCCAAAGTTGGCAGCAGTGCCAACATCCCAGTGCAACTATTTCATCTGTAATTTTATTTAAGTTCAATTTGAATTTCACTTCCAATAGTACCATTTTTCATATCTTTGCTGAGATTTTACCTTTCTTAGCCAACTCCCTATTTTGATTACTCATATTTATAAATTATAAAATATAACATCACATTATAACTGGGAGTCAAGGAGGTAACACAACTACACACTTTGTTGTCTGTGCCTATGATACAGGGTGCCATTAATATAGGTGATACATATATTTGATATGACTATAGAGTTGCAAATTTCACAGAGAGCTGGGTAGTACTTTAATTAGCATACCTGCCTGATGGGAATTCTCTTGATGGGAAGGAAGGGTATATAAGGAAGAGTTGGAACAAAGAAAGGGATCCAGCCATTTTTGAAAGAAAGATGGCAGCTACACCATAAAGGCTAAGGGGCCTGAGTTTCAGGACCTTTAGCCCAGGCTGGTAAACACATGGCTTTTAGTAAGCATAAGCTGATTGTGCCTGCTGAAAGCTAAAGAGGTTGGAGATTTAAACTCCATGTTGGAGTTTGTCTTGTTGAGTCTAACTCAAATGTTTCTGGAGAGGTTGTGTAATCTAGACCTGAAAAGAAAATGAACTTTACTATGGAGTTTCTTTCTACTACATGGAAGAGGACAACAATGAGAAGACTACATTATGCTTTTGAGTATCTGCTTGGAAGAGTGGAAGCATGCCAAAGAAAGATGTCTACTCTTCGAGCAAGTGTAAATGAACTCTAAAGGACTGGACAAGTGGTGAAGTTAACAGGACTAAAGAACTGAGGGTTTTGGACAATCTTGGGGAAGGATTTTGGACAATGTTGAGGAAGGTTTTGGACAATGTTGGAATAATCAGGGTTTTTCTGATGTTCCTTTTTGTAGTAATTAGGAAATCACTTTTTAGAAATGAATAGTTCTTTTTACTTTAAGAAACTGTTCTGGCTTGGAAAATATAATAAAAGGCTGGGGGTGGTGGAAATAACCTGTAATATTTAATGCTTTAGGCTGCAGGAACTGCAAAGGGTACATTGAGGCAAGCTAGTTAAAGTTGTAAACTGCAGCTTCTGAGTTTTTTTTTCCTGGAGTGGGAGGGAGGGAGAGAGGGAGGGAGGGAGGGAG
>PVHY01032116.1:0-12105 GCA_004024945.1 Uropsilus gracilis | reverse complement strand
AAAAGGAAGAATTTAGTGTTTGCACATAATTATGATTATTCTTGAAAATTGGAGAAAATAGTTAAAAATGCATTTGATAGATAATCCTGGAAAACTAGGCTTCTTTGTATTATTTATTTTGGTTTAGGTAACATTGCTTTCTATCTTATGTCATTGTCTGTGTATTGGAAGCATTGGATCTCCCCTCTCTTAGGGATCTGCCACACCCACCACCAGAGTACATAGTCCAGCACCATTTCTACTTGCTCCCTCCCCACTTAGATCTTCCCTGTCTGCCTACATGATCTTTTTCCAACATGAGAAAGCTACAGAATTATAGCAAGTATATTCGAGACTTGGATATTTGTATATTTTTGTAAGATTTTAAATAATTGTTTAAAATTTATTTTATTCTGGTGGCAGCAGTAAATCAGAGGTTACAACACATATCAGATCTTTAACACAAACACTTCTATTTATTTTGTCTTCATGCACACCCAAGAGGAATTAGCATTATTTTTTCAAAACTCATCTTAAAAGTATTTTCTGAATTATTCATACATTAAGTCTAGAGGTAGGAACAATTCCTTTATACTTCAAACAAGTAAATTTATATTGAAAGCTGTGAAGTGTATAATAACAATGAAACTCAGGTGTGGTCTAGAAATAAAAATATCTGTTGGTGTAAGCTGCATCCAGCTTCCAAGTTGAAATTCAAGATAGTTTACCTACTCTCTCTAACACTTTTGGCAGGTTATTGAACTTCTTTATAGCTGACATGACATTTAGATATAATACATGCAAAGATACCTACTTAGACAAACAAACAAAGGCAAATATGTATTTACTGTAATCTCACTTATTGCATGAACTTGGGAAGCTGTTATTTTCTCAATTTTAGCAGTTGGAAAATAACACCTGCCTTCTGTGAAGCTGTGAGGATTGTGTAGGTTAAATTGTGGAAGCTTGTTTGTTACAAGAGTGACATTCTTACCTGGACCCTTCTTCTGCTCCTTCAGAATCTGAAGTTCAGAATTAAGAATCCCTTCTCCTTTAAGACATCACTTCCTTTCTTTTTTTTTTTTTATCATTAAGAAATTAGGTTACACTTAAGTCACTTAAGCATGTCTATTGTAAAATAAATCAACTTTTTGCTACGCTATATTCTCTGGGAATAAGTTACATTAGAATGGGTGATAAAATGTTAATGAAGACAATTAAGTTATAATTTACCCTTGCCTCTACATTTAATCTCTAGAGGATTATACACTTAAACCAGGTTATATATTTTCTTATGGCTTTGATAATCTAGTAAGGCAAATATATTAAAATATAATAAACACATGATCTTTAAAATATTTTATTTCTAAATTCTTTATTATCATCAAATCAGTTTCCACATCAGTATAGAATTATTTTCCTTTTCTCTGTCTATTCTCAACTTCTCACCTGATAATACCATCCTCCATTTGTAAGCCTAAATGATAAAATTCTGATACCAATGGAACATCAGTTGTAAATTCAGTTGTAAATTCTAACTTTGCACAGACGAAGGTTTTGCTTCACTTCAGAAGCACCACTAATGTATCTTTTAATGAGAGGACAGAATGATAAAATATGAGTGGATCAGCAAAACCCATTTTAAATTCTGGAAAAACAATTTAAATTGCACATTCTGGTAATATCACTTACAGAGAATTACAGTAATCTTTCCAGTCATTCACACCGGAATGTCATCACTGTGTTCTGTGTAATATGTGAATATAACAACAAAACTGCTAACATGTACTGTACACATGTGTGCATGTATAATATCTCAATATATCTAAGTTAGGAGTTTTTATTACTGTGTGAATGTGTCAGATATAACACATTTGTTAATTTTTTTCAAATGTATAACATACCGAAAGATAAATTTCTTTGAACAATTTCAGTATAATCATTGATTTGGATTTCGAGCAAACTGAATGCATGGGGAAAATTTGGTGACTATCATTAATATTTCTCAAGAAATTAAATATTAGAATTATTAACATTGGACAAAAGTAGATTAGCATTGTTATTAAAATTGTAGGATTGAGTCCTAGTTCTATTTTAGTACAATCAATGAGTTTGAATTTGTACAGCTTTATTTGAATATCTTGTATTTAAAATGCCAATATATATATTTACTGCAATTCTAATAGCAGAAATATGTAGCAGGTAACCTATTTTATTTTGTATTGTTGAACTAATGTGAAGATTCTTCAGGCAAATAAATCACAACAAATGAAACATGGCATATTCGTCATCCCTTCTGAATGATTGCATGGTCAATAGCATCCATTTATCCCAACAATTAAAAATTGTTCTATCTTTCAGCAACTTTGTTGGATAAATGCAAACTCTCTCTTCATCACGCAGTAGTATTGTTTGCAGATAAAACTATCTTTTCCAAAACTTTCAATAACTTTCAGACAAAAACTTATTGATAACTTATTTCAATATACATTGAACATTGAACTATTTAAAGTAAGCGTAAATAAATTAGGTCACCAAAGTAAAAGTAAATGTATTCAGAATTGCTATATTGTGAGATTTGGGAAATATTTCTTTTGAACAAGGATAAAAAGTTTCCATCACAGGGTAATGCCATGAACATCTGGGAGATAAATCTCTTTAGGCTCCATGTAGCTAAGACTGTTCCCCATAGAAAATTTAGCATGTTTTTTTGGTTTCTCTTGTGAGGTGTGGAGAGTACTAAATTTTGTATTATAAGCCAAACGTTAGGCTGTTGTTTCCTTTGTATTAGCTCACTAAATCTCATAATATATTCACAAGGGTAAGTATTGTTAAATTTCATTTTTTTAGTGTGGAGAAATTAGACAAAGAACAGAGAGTTTAATTTCTATTGGATATGATGCCTTACAAAGAAATCGAAGTTCTGATAAGTTTTCTATATCTATATCTTGCAGGATCTTCGCAATCTTCTTGATTTTTCTTTTTTGACAAGAGCAGAGTTTTAATCTAACTCTACATAGAAAGTCTATTGTCTGTTTAAATAACAAATACATTCCTTATATAAAGTCTATGTAATACAATACTAAATATACTGTAAAATAGATTTAAAAAGGAAAAGCTATGTGTCATGTTCTCTCAGTTTTTGGAAAACATGGAAAATTCTAAGGCAGTTTCTGAGGTTAAAATATTTCAAATGCATAGCTATTAATACAGCTAGAAAATCAAACTCTTTGTCTAAATAGTTCAAATAGAAAGGGTCAATTTCTAAGCACAGAAGTTAAATTAAATGTAAAAAGTCCTTCAATATCATTATCAAATCCCAAAGTTATTTGCATTTCTGTGGGAACCGACAAGTGCTCACCAAACCCATGGATATGATTTCCAAAAACTGGCTTGAAATAAAAAGAGGTATACATTTGGCAACTGCTTGTTGAATTACTAGTACCCACTGGACTGTTGGAAACAGGTCAAACAGAGAAGAGGAATGATAGAGATGTTACTGTGCATGTTATCAATCCCTCCACACAATCAGGAAAACTATTGGTTTTTCCTTTATACATGATTGGAATAAAAGCTTCAAAGAAGTGGCATCCTAGGCTGGGCATGGTGGTGCATGCCTGTAAGCGACAGCCTAGGAAACCATGACAGGGACCAGGGGTGGTGGTTTGAGTCCAGTTTGGGCCAACATAGCGAGACCTAGCCTCCAAAAAATAACTGGGCGTGATGGCACACGCCTGTAATCTCATCTACCTGGGAAGCTGAGGCTGGGGATTGCTTGAGTCAGTGGTAGCTCCAGCAACGTGAACCTGCGATTCCACAGGCTAAAATAGCGAGACCAAGCTTCCAAAAAAAAAAAAAAAGTGGGACCCTATTCATTCTCCGCTTCATCCCCTAGACAGTGTTTGATAACAATAGTTACTTAATTGAGAACTACATACATACATATTCAACTTTAAATTAAATGGCATAAATTATCTCCATTAATTGAATTCATATTGTGAAAGACAACAAATATTTCTCCTTGAATTTTTATTGCCAGGTATAATGTATCAAATGGAGAAAGACTCACAACAACCAATGGCATATAATTTTTAATAGCTACTATCTATTAAAAATATATAAATGTAAAATATAGTTACTTTGGGATTTCTTAATCCCTAGAGTGTCTGCTTACACTGCAGTAAGATATCAGATACTCATGAATTTATAATCCAAATTGGTATTTCTGTATACAAAAATTGACACTTCCATAAATAATTTAGTTTTTCTAGGGTTATAGATGTCGAGTCATTTGTACAATAAGGAATATAAATGTATTTCCTGGCACTATCCCTTGATGGTAGATTTTTTAATTTGATTCCCAGAAAAGGATGCATTTTATAATATACTTAGTTTATTTATGAAATAGTAATTTTGTTGATAAAGCATTGAAGACCTCTAAAACAATAAAAATGTATATTTTTCTAATTCATAAACATGTAGTCCTCTTATATTTGGGAATGTTCTCAGAAATATCATGAAATATATAGTTCTTGATGCCTCTGATTGGAAAATATCACATTTCACTTTGTTTCATTATTATGAAAGTTCTGCATTATTACTCAAATACATGCATATCACACTAGTAACCATTGAGATTGCTAAAAGTTATGGAAAATAAATGGATGCAAGATAATAAGCTTGAAAGAGAAGGAAAAATTGTTCTATTTTGGTCCCTGTAATATGATGTGCATTTTTGGTATTATTTATTGAGATAGTAATAATACTGTGTCAAATATTCAAGTCATTTAAGGCTCTTTGAATATAGGCCCCAACATTACAATGGCCTTAGATATGCCGCATTATCAAGTCCCAAATTATGATGATATAAGCTATCATTTACATAACAGAGTATACAACTACAACAAAAAACTGCTGAAACATGCAAGTAGTGTGCAATGGTCTTCTCTACTCCTATTCAGATATGATAGACATATATTTGTTTGTATATATGTATATACATGTACATAAAATATTAATGAAGACTATAACCGTTGTCAAAATAGAATTGAAATGATTTTTTTTATTATTTTTATTGGTTAGGATGATTGAAAATGAAAGAAGTCTCTGAACATTTCAATTAGAGCAGTAGTTGTATTAGTTTGCTATGATTACCATAGCAAAGTACCACACACTCGCTGTCCTAATTAAGAATTATTTGCTTTCTTACAATTATGAAGCCTAGAAACCCTGAATCAAGGTTTTGGTAAACCATGTTCTCTCCGAAACCTGAAAGAAGTAATTCCTTCCTTGTTTTCCCCTAGTTTCTTGGCTTGTCAATGAACTACTCAAATCTCTGTCCCTGCTACCGCAAGGGTATCTTTTCCCTGTGTGCTCACTCTCTCTACATGGGATCCAGCAGTATGTCCATATCTAAATTCTCTTATTTAAAAAACACCTGGAATATTGGTTAAGGGACTTAATGTATTTATGTACAATCTCATTTTAGCTAATTATTACATCTGCAATGCCCCTTTTTTCAAACTAAATGTCCTGACACTGGGGATTAGAATTTCAACACATCTTTGGAGGGGATACATTACCTATTTTGTTTTGTTTTTCCCATCAACAGTATTTTTTTTTCTTTATTGACATGGCATTGTTCACAATACTGTAATATGATTTAAAGGTATATATCATACTCCCCAGGTATATTTTAGTACACTATGTTTATAACCAAGGTACAGAAAGTCTTCTACCCTATTATACTTTATCCTTTCCTAATTTTGCTCTCCTCTCTCTCTCTTCTAACTCTGGTAGCTCTAATCCAGCAGTCAGATTGTAGGTTTTGTTCTTGGTTTAGATTTACCTGAACCTTTATTCTCTTTCTCCATAGTTCATATGGAAGTGACATCATCTGGTTCTTGTCTTTCTCTTTCTGGCTTATGTTGCTTAGTATACTGCCCTCCAATTGTATCCACTTTGCCACAAAGGCAAGAAAAAGCTGAGTAGTATTTTTAAAAGCTGAGTAGTAATCCATTGTGCATATATGCCCCATCATCCTAAATAACTCATCTACCTTTTTAGCATTTACATTAGTTCAATAATTATTGTAAAGATTGTATTTATTATACTTAGCACTATAATAAATTATTGTAATATTGCTGTAATGAATTCAGGATGTATGTTTTTGCTTTGAATATGTCTTTTAGCACTGTTGGGTAGGTAACTAGGAGCAGATGTGCTGGCCCACATGGAGTTCTATTTTTAATATTTTGAGGAGTCATGATACTGTTGGGCCAATCTATATTTCCACTACCAACATGAGGGTTTATTTTTACTCCAACATCCATTTCTAGTCTTTGTAACTTAGAATATACTAATAGGAGTGAGATGGTGACTTATCATAGTTTTGAACTGTATTTCCGTATGGTTAAGTCAAGATGAGCATTTTTTATGTGCCTATTGACCATCTCTACATCTTCTTTAGAGGAATGCCTAATTACTCTTTTTTCCTATTTCTTGTAGCTGATTATTTGTTTTATTCTTATTGAATTTTATGGATTTTTTAGTAGATCGATCTCAGTCTGTTGTTGGATGTGTGGTATACAAATACTTTCTCCAATTAAGCAGGGTGTTTTATTTTAGTGGTAGTTTTTTTTTTTTTTTTTCATCTAATTTGATATAATCCCAGCTGTTCATGTTCTTTTTTATTTTTCTTTCATAAGAAGAAAAAACTCATAAAGATATCTTGGAATCTATTTATCTGAATCCTATGTAATGGAATGTTTTGTCTATGTTTCCTTCTATATATTTCACCATTTCTTGTCTTACATCCAAGTATGGATGTGCGCACAGTTTAAACTATAACAATAGATAGTTTCATTAAAAAATATATTAACTTTATAGGAAAAAGGTTATTCAGGAACGACTTAAAGAAGAGATGCATTTAATCAGAACATTCTGAATTTTGACTTTCAGAATAATGTTCATGTAAGAAACACAGAAAACACTAAGACATGCAAGATAATTTAGAGATATGAGGAGGACTAGAGAGAGATAATATTTGCATATACAAATCTTTTTCATTGTGGAGTGGACAATTAAGCTGAAAATTCGCAAAAGAAAGTAAAAACATAAATCCAGAGGAAATGTCAGGAAAGAAATGGTGTAGGATATAAAAATATATGCTATCATAAAATTAGGAAGAAAATAAGTAAGGAACTAAATTATCTGAAAAGTCTCAACATTAGAGATTGTTCACTGTATGACAATAACTAAACTTATTATTATTATTTTAATAATTATTATTTGTTGAAAAGAACCTAGTTCTAGGCCTCTAAATTATTACTAATAAATTAATGTATAAACCATTTGTGAATCTTATAATTTACAAAACAATATGCAACATTACTTGACCAAAGGGAATTTCAACTAAAATCTTTAAAAAATCAATATATTTGCTTTTCTCATATGGATTTTGAAGGACCGGAAAAAAGAGAGCCAAGTTAATTTATTCTGAATATAGAATTCTAGCTCATCGAACATATGGCAAGCATGAAATTTAAAGTAAATAATCCACTGAAATGCCTAGCGTCAGTGAAGTAGCCATTGGAACTAGAATTGGAAAACAAAAAAGAAAACCCATAAAACATAATAAATTTTATCATGCCTTTAAAGAAAAGCAAAATTTTTAGAAGAAGTAACCCTTTTTCTGAATCATTTCAGTATATTCTTCATTGCTGTTGTATCACCAAGAAACAGATTGCTTAAGAGAAATAAAAACAATGAATTTAAAGTTGGAATACAAATAATAAGTCTAAATCGTGGAAATTTTTTGTTTACATTCCGTTAAATAAAAAGAAACCAAGATGAGAAAAACAAAAGTCAGTTTTTCATATGCCCACCTCTGGAAGTGATTATTTTCTATAACTTGTATTCAAAGTATTCCTTGAAGATACTAATAACTGTGTGGCTTTTGTTTTATTCTTAAGCAGTTCTATTTGGGATGTTGGCACAGAAAAGATGGTATTAACAGATTAAAAAGAGAATTGATGGCAGTTTTATTTTTGTAAAAAAAAGAACTTTGAAAGGAATTTAGTGGTATTTATTGGAAAAACATGAGATTAGCAGACTGCAGAACAGAAAAGCTGCCTAATTTAGTGTGACATAATTTCCTGCTTTATAAGATAGCAATACTGAAAACACTGTTTACACTCTTGGTATGAAGAAGGATAGTTAATATGATGTATAAAAATTGTTTGCTAGTGAAAGTTCAATCATCTTTAATATTTCCCCCATTTAAATGAAAAATAACTGTTTACCATTTTGCGTAAAAATATGAGTGTTAGAGTTTAATGGATAATCTATTTTGTATATTGTTATAAAAGTAGATAAGGTCATCAATATTAATTTAGCTAACTTATAATGTATTACTCTTAATTTAATTATTATCTCTCAATATTTTTTTAGAACTTCAATGACTCCACATACCTTTTATATCTAGGTTTTTCATGATATTTGCAGTTTTATATTTTCCTTTCTATTTTACATTTATATTAAATTTTGGCATTCCTAGGTCCTACTTTAAAAGTCATGAACAAACTTTTACATAAGTCATCATATTTATATTATTTAAGTAATTACATGTATTATTATCATATTAGGAACCTAATCAAAGTGGTTTGGTTATAATAGCCTGGTTTTGAAAAGTGAATCACAAAGCTCTAAAATCCCCAAATCCCAATGAATGAAAATTCTGGGTAGAAAGGAAGCTGAATTCACGGTGGCACCAATTCCCTTGTAGCTGGAGGGTTTTCTGGGGATTCTGCTATTGGACTGGATCCCAGGTCACTCTTGGCAGCTGCCCCATGACTGGGGCAGCAGCTGGTTCACATGCTTATATATTGATTACTCTCCAGATGGAGTGAAAAGATGAAGTAATTATGAATTATTACAGGAAATTAGGTTTTAAATGTTGACAACATGATGAAAACAAATTCCAGTTCTTGGTATTCTTAATTAAAATGATTAAGGATTTAGTTTTTGTCTGATACCAATAATGAATATATTTTTAAATACTATCCCAAATCCTGTTGCCTACACTTTTTTAGGTTATTGTATTCGGTGCTATGCATTAGATTGAGCTTTCTGCCAGTTCTCATGAAACTATGTCAGATGCCCCTGTTGATCTGTCCATGTTGGAAAGTTCTGAGACTGCTATACATTTAACTGGACACAAAAGTTACTGTCTGCATGTTCTAAGAACAAGAAAAACATGTCCTTGGATACTTTCACTCCATAAGTACTTACTAAGAATATTGAAAATAACACATCTGCACAATATTTTTTCAACAAAAGCATCATGTCTTTACATGAAAGCAAGAACCTTGCAAAGGCCTGTTTGTATTACAAGTTTTAAGTAGCTTATTAATTTAAAGGTTTCATTCACATGTGCATTGATTCACTAAGTTGAAGCACACTAGAGTAGGTACTTGATGAAACAAAAGTCAATAAAACACTGCAAGAAATTCCTTAATTTTGAAAATGTGCTTGATCATAACAACTAGAAAGAACATGAACACGAGCTTTGTGGTGTGTTGAAAAATTCTTTCCCCACTGACTAAAAGTATCTCAGTGACAGGATATGGTGTATGCTCCAGTAAGCATTTCTCAGTAAAAGAAAGATTAATGTGACAAAGTAGAAAAGGATCATAGGACATTATTCTAATTTTATATGGATGAGTCATGCTTTCATCCAACTTTTACCTAGACTCTATGAAATGTCAGGAAATCTATATTTGAAATAATTTAAAAATAAATATTCCCATTTTTGACTATGCACTAAATAAAAAATAACCCATTGAGTACCAACTTTATGCATGTTAGGTCCAGTGAATATAAAAATAAGTAAAGTTCAACCTCTGAAAGTTTACTGTGTAGCTGAAAAGAACCGCAAAAAATGATTAGCTTGTTGCTATTGCTAAAAGCACAAATATTTGAAAGTATACACATATATGGGTATCCATGGAAAACTGTTTTTGATTTATCCTGGCACTTAAAATTTGTGTCACAAAAATTACGATGACATTGTCTTAGATTTCTAACTACAACTATTGGCTTTGAGCATTAATTTTATCACATGACCACCAGTTTTTCCTCAATAATTACTTTTAAAAATATCATTGAATGGAGGCAGCAATTTTATACATGTGCATCAGCTTTTTCTGTTCAATTGCTTGTGATTAGGGTATTCTTAACTTGTTGAACAGATTCCAAAAGCAGATAAAATGGCACAGGACAAATAAAACTACTATTTCATTCTTTAGTTTTCATTTTCATATAAAAATACATCATTAAGTTTCACAATCAGAACAAATGATTCTAACTCTATTTAGTGTTACAACAGTGATCATCTTTTAGAGAAAAAGTCTTTATTACAAATATAATTTCAGATGACCCTTATTTCTACACCTACAACACTCTGGTGAACTGCACTTATATAACACACAAGTGAACCTAACCTATGTAACACTCAAGTGAACTTAGATGGTAAAAGAAAGATTTGTATGTGTTGAATAACCTGATGGTAGTTGGGGAAATTAGTCTGCACTTTGTGTAGACCAGAGACAAATGTAAATTATTCTAATATTTGTTTTTTCTTCCGAATTAAAAATGTAGTGACCTAATTTTATTAGATTAATAAAAATAAAGTAGATAAAAATCATCTAATTAGTCTAATTTCTAAAATAGAAGAGGTATATTAAAAGTTTATAACCAAGTAAAAATTAAACAAATAAAATGTTTATTACTTTATGTTAATTACTTTAGCACCAATTTTAAATCCATGTCTATTTTCACAGGAATATATGTTGAAAGATACCTTTGTGAACAAAACTGATATAAAACTAGAAAGTTAAGACTTTTAACATTAATTTTCCATGTTCTTGCCTTATAGTTTCTATGAATAAGTAATATAGTCCTTTAAAAATGTGAATAAGTTTTATATATCCCCTTCTAAAACCAAAGTTATTTAGTAATAATTGCTGTAAAATCTCTAATTTTTATTTCAGTCCTCTAAGACAGAAATAATTCACAGAAAATATTAAAGTAATTGAAATTCTCCTCTAAAATTCCAAGAGCAAAACACAGTATTTGTGAAAAATAACTTAAGACACAGTGAGGTTTTATTAAACAAAAATAAATTTGTGTTTAATTTTCTTCTAAAAACATGTAATTGTTATAGTTTTCTAGCATTTTCAGATTTATTTTAGCAAATGTCATTTTGACTCCATAGGTAATATGTATTCTAAACTTTAAGATTACACAAAAATTTGTCTTTCCAAGTTACTATCCTCTTTTCAGTTTCCCTACATTGTAACTCTTTGAACATTCGCTGTGATGAGTCACCGAATTAATGCAGTATAGGTAAATTAAGAAAACAGTTTATACACATTCCTGGCTTAATAGCAAAACTTTAGAATCTATTTTAATGAAACTATTTGAAATTTTCTAATTCAGATGGTTTACACTGTTTTTTCTACATTTGTGATTAGATTTACAAATGCCATTACAGTTACCACCAACTATTGATTATATTGATATTGATTATAAAAATGTATACAACTGAAAAAGCTCTATTAAATATTAAAACAAGTTTCACTGACTTTGGTATAAGACTTACAAATTTCAGGTCATAGCTATATGAAAGATAAGTAGACAATGGTAAATAATATCTGAAAGACTATTTCAGAAATTTCATTAATGGTGTGTTCTATATTTTCGTTAAATAATTGAAGGAAACCACTGAAGAATTTCTTTCTTTTCTTTTCCTCTTAAACACCTGCAAAGTAGCCCATCTGGATAACCAAAGGAGTCTTTCTAGAATATACTTTAAGTCGTGTCATACTGTGAATAGGATCCATGGATATGCCATCAGTGTTCTAAAGATAGACTCACATTCCCAACATGGCTTGTCAAGTTCTCATCTGGCCCCATTTTCCATCTCCCTCTCATATCTCTTACTCCTTGAATAGGGAGTCACAGAAGAAAATGAACTACTTACTTTGTTCATTTTTAGAGTTTAAATACACTTTATAATTTCCACCACTTTACTTAGCTGATTTTTATTTTAGACAGACAGACAGA